>PVKA01002128.1:0-116965 GCA_004027165.1 Ctenomys sociabilis
CTGCTCTCTGTCCCTCCCTTTCTCCCTCTCCCTCTCCTTCTAGCTCCTCTACTGCTTAACTCTGAGGATCACACACAGGCAGGCTTGCATTTAGGTTCCTCCAGAACCTGTGTGGCCCTATGGCCTACTCTTTCGACTTTGGCATTCCCCATCTGCATTTCCCACTGGCTGGCGGATGTCGCCTTCCTCCCAGTCTGTGCGCCCCCAAGGATGCCTAGCACTGTAGTCTTATTGTGCGGAGCTCCCACCTCTGCGTTCCTCAGCGGAGCACCCTGCTCAGTATCTTTAGCATTACAGTAACAGGTGAGCCCTGCACAGCGCCTTCAGTTTTGCTGTGCACTCGGACACGGCCCCATTTCTGGCTTTGCCTGGTGAGGGACAGCAGTGTGAAGTCTGTCAAATAGATGCTACAGATGAAGAAACTGTGGTTCAAAGCAAAGATACCACAGAATCTGAACACAAGCCGAGGTCTCCGGGACTAAGCTTACGTCTACCTAGCCAGCACCATCTTACGTAAGCACAGTGCACTCCGAGGAGAAAGGGGACATTTCCCACAACTCCAAGGCTGCAAAGTAGGAGTGACTTCAGAGAGCTGTGGCAGGAGGAAGACAGCAGGAGTAGCGGGTGTCCGGCAGTCTGAGATGGCCCAAATGATACAGGCTCGTCTGCATGCCGCGTCCTCTCACCAAATAAGTTAACTTGCTTCTATAATAGCAGACACTAGATGTCAGAATTCTGATGAGTGGCTAGAATTCCTGTGGCGACAAACTTGATCTTCAGGTGGGGCAGCTCTTCTGTAAACGCATCCCCGGAGTACGACTCGACACCTCCATGTTCTCCAGATGCAACTCAGGCTACTGCCCCTTCGGGAGATGTTCAGGGTCACCACGGCTGCAGCTCCGTGAGATCCTCACATTTTCCTACGGGGAGCCTTGCAGAGCTAATATTTTCATTATTCTATGAACAGAATCCAGAATACTTTGTGTTCTGAAATTCTGTTCCTAGCTGGAATTTTAGAATAAAATTGATCAAAGAAGGAAGATTTTAAAAAAACAATGATTCTGAAACATACCACAGGAGGACAGATTTTGTTTGTGTGTTTAGACGGCAGACTGCAAGGAAAATCTGGTGGGCGTGCTAAGCGGGAATAACACAAAGCAGGTGCTCAGGGCACCCGCAGAATCCACCTGTGTGTAAATCCACTCTACGCCTGGGACACTGTGGCAGGTGGGGATGAACTCAGGATATGAATTCACACCAAGCTTACATCAGCTCGTGGCTTTCCGCTCCCAAGTCACCTTTAAGTGAAAGCCAAGGACAGCTAGTGTCAGCTTTGTCCTGTTCTGTCCGGGTCGCAGTGGCAGCAGGTGGAGACACCTACGCCACCCTATGGCACACAAGCCTGTGGCTTTGACGCCTCTGTCCCTCTCATTGTGTGACTCTCGGGGATGGCACAGGGCTCGGGAGAACTGCCCAACATCGCGCATGCGTGATGCCTCACACAGGCCGAGGGCCAGACTGCAGAAGGCGCTCGCGGCAACCTCTGCTGCAGTCAAGGAGGCAGTGATGGCTCTCGGACCTCACCGGCGACAGAGCCTGTGACGGGCAGGTGGCCTACCCAGGCCAATGCCGGGAGCGCAGCGCTGGCCGCTGACCTCAGGCTTCCTCGCTCTTCGTCTGCCCAGTGCATGGCACGTGCTCCTTCCTAGTTTTCTGAAAAGCACCCTCAATAACAGGAACCGAACTGAATAGTTTAAAAGTAACTTCTTTGGAAGGTAACAGAAACTTTCAAATGGAAGACTAAGTAACAGGACCCATATGAACCCTGTAGTGTTTCTGAGTTTTGTTGCTCTATACAACAGTTGGACTTTCTTTTCTGAGATAACTTTTCTTATTTTAAAAAGCTTTTATTTTACTTCAGAATAAGGGGAAATTATTTAGGTATGACAGACCTAGTGGTATATACAGTAAAAAAGAACAGTTCCCTCTAATCTTTTATACTAGTATTATTAATTATTATTTTGTCTTTTGAGGCAGGATCTGCCTACACAGTTCAGGTTGGCCTTGAGCTCACTTTGTAGACAGGCTGATCTGGAACTCCCATCCATCCTCCTGTCTTAGCCCCCTAAGTGCTGGGATTACAGACAAGCACCACCACGCCCAGCTTCCCACTAATATTGGTCTGCTTAACACAGACCAAGAAACGGGACCTATTTTCACTTTAGACCTCTAGCATAACGGAGACCAAAGTCACAGTGGCTTTTTGGGAAGCAGTTTGAAAGCACAAAGTGTAGGGCTGGCCAAACAGCTCAGTGGATTAAAGTGCTTGCAATCAGGCACAGGGGCCAGGGCTTCATCCTGGCCCTGCCGGCCCCACCAGGGGGCGTACTGAGACATCAGTTGAGACTGGGCATGGTGATGTGCAGTGCATCTGTAATCCCAGATCTTGGGAAGCTGTAAATAAGTGGATCACTACAAGTCCGATGTAGTAGTGAGACAATGAAAACCCTGTAGAGACTCCCCTAAAATACAAAATCAATAAATTAATTAATTAAATTAAAAAGAAAGCACAAAGTGTGTAAGGTACACACACAAAACACATAAAATCAAATACAGAAACAAAACACAGAACTCTACAACACTGCAAAAGAGGTTCCTATGAATTACAAGCTTAATAGTTTTAAGAAGGAAGTTATGCACAAGGCCAACCTGGAGACAGGGGTTGAGCGTGACGTGAAAAGCCAAGATGTTATTTTCCCCCCTTTATTTTCTTTATCATTAGATAGAAATAAAATCCACACAAGCTTATGGTTTCTAGTCATGGTGCAAGAGAAAGTCAGGTCCTCTGCTCTGCTGGTCCAGGAGTGGACAAAGCCCAGACCATGGTTGAGTGCTTGGAAAAGTCCTCATGGCTTCAAAACAGACTAAACAGATGCTTTGCTCCTCAACAGTAAACAGGTTTCTTTTGTGCCTTTAAGGTCGCCCAGTACAGCCCTGCTGCCCTGGGTAAATGCAATGACCGTGGTGGGAGGAAACGGTACTCCTAGAGACCGCCCAACCAGAGGATACAGCCCAAGACCTGGCTCGGCCACACCTGCCGCTCCACACTCGCATGCCTCACAGCGCAATTCCATTTATCTCTGTGGGAGTCGATTGGTTGCAGGACCTGACCATACTCTGCAGCTCAGACCCAAGGGGCACACAGATCCTTTCTGGTGTGAGGGCCCAGTTTCTCAGTGACAACAGTCAAATAAAGCTCTTCTTTTTTTCCCTAAGTATATGAATATTTTGTAATTTTTTTTCTGAAAAGAACTGCTTGTGGGCCCCAAGGCCAGCATGAGAGGCTACAGAACACTGGGGTACACAGGGGGTGGCGTGGGGGGTTCCAGTCACTTTGTTTTTCATCAGGACAGCACTTTAGAGCCAAGGTCCCTCCTCAGGGGCACAAGGGTAAGATCTTGCTGCAAGGTGGAATGAGGAGGGGATATTAGCCCACAAAGAGCCTCTTATATCAGCTGATGCCTGGGCCTAAGCCAAGATCCGATACACAGAATGTCCAAATCTCCCAACAAATACTTAGAAAGCAATTTAGCAATTAACAATTAAAATTTACGGTGGCTGTACTGTACTGCTTGGTGAGAACTGCAGAGGCTAAGAAGATAGATTATCTATCTGTCTGTCTGTCTGTCTACCTATCTGTCTGTCTGTCTGTCTGTCTGTCCATTAATTCTTATAAAACAGAGGCAAAGGAAAGGCACAGAAAGTGTGGAAGTAGAAACAGGTATTTATGTTTCAAAGATCCTAAGTGAAACTTTCAAATTTCCCATGCACTACTAATGATAATGTTAAAAAATCAAAAGCTAACATACTGTCTTTTCTGCAGAAGACAGTATTTTGTTACATGGCATTTTACCCCCTCAGATTAAAATAAGTATCAAATGTCATTCCATATATCCATAAAAATCTCTCTAATATGACTAAATACATATAGTAGCAGTTAAATGCTATCAGAGACCTGTGTCACAATCTTGTTTCTACCACTAAGAGATAGTTACTACTTATGAATCCCAATTTGCTCATATAATAAATGGAGATTTTTTTTTTTTTTTGGCAAAACCAGGGATTGAACTCAGGCCCTTGCGCTTGCCAGGGAAGTGCTTATTCCACTGAGCCATCTCCCCAGCCCCCAAATGGGGATATTAATAGCTCAATTATCTAATTTTTCTGAGGAGTAAGACATCTCCTTGTGCAGTGGAAGAGCACAGGTGAAGTTCCACCCACGTTGCCAGCACAGTCAGTACCGGCCAGAGTGACAATGAGGCAGATGTCCAGTGGAGCCCCAAGAGGCAGAAGCGAAGCCCTGGTCCTCCTGCCTCCCACCACATCGTGAGCGTTCTAACTAGAGGACTAAGGAGAGGAGTGGGGAAATGTATCTGGGCTACCAGGACTCCAGCTATCGAGCGAGCTGGGGCTCACAGCCCCAAAGCAGACCGCGCTGGCGCTGGATGCTGTGGAAGAGCACCCAGCGGCTTCCTGGGGACTGGCTCTCTGCTTCCCAGGCTCTCTTGCTCCTTCTTCCTTTCTGGGACACAGACTGACTCCACTGTCCAGAAACTCCAGCTTGGGACAGTTGCACAGGCGCAGAGGAGCACAGGGAACAGGCCACGCCTCCAGAGCTGAGGGCCAGTGATGCGTGGGAATTTCCTCCCTTTCATGATTTCAACTGTTTTCATTAAGAGTATGTTTTACAATGTTAAATAGTGAAGAATCTTGAAAGTGGGCACAGGGCTGAGGAGGTAGCTCGGCGGCCTAAATGCCTGCCTGGCAAGCACAAGGACCTGGGTTCAATCCCAGGTACCGCATGCTGTGCGGGCCTTGTGCGGAGCTGGCCACTGCGACTGGGTTCGGCGGCGCTCACCTGTAATCTCAGCACTGGGGAGGCTGAGGCAGAAGGATCACTGTGAGTCCAATCTGTGTCGCAAGACCCTGTACTAAATACATAAATACAACACTGGAAAGAAAAGTAGGCATGGACGCTTCCTCTAAGCCAGTCCACAGAAGGAGTACCCAGCAGCGTAATGCATTTTTAAAAATAGGGTCTCAGTGTGTTCTCCAAACTGTTCTCGACTTCTGTAATCAGCTGGTTCTCCCTCCTCAGGCCTCCAAGTAACGAACAACACATTTAAAAACACAAAAAAAGATCTTGTGGCCTGCTGATGTTCAACCGCCCTGCCTCCCGGTGTCGCCTCTGGAAGTCGCCTCCCGCCACCTGCCCGCCGCCGTATGCAAGCCCTTCCCTCAGAGCCCAGCTCCCAAGTGCTTAGGGCTGGAGGCAGCTCCTCCTGTGCATAGAGAACAAGGAGCGGCCCGCGCCAGGGACAAGGTCCAGTGGAGCCGCTTAGGCGTGCACAGTCCCTGTGGCTCTGCAGGACTCACACTTACGTCTTGAAAGATCAATAGCTAGGTCACAGGCCACCGTGCTTCTCGGATAGAACCATGAACAGTAAAGGTACAGGAGTAAGGGTCGCTGTGCTACAGGCCTGGCCCGCGGCTACAGAGCCTTACAGGGCTTGACTCTTTTCTCCGGGAGATCTAAGTATTGTGTTGTGGGGAAGGTGGGCAGTGAGGGTGGGGCAGGAGCAGAATCCAAACGTGGCACTATGTTCATTCGTGGATGAGTGGATCCTGGGGTACCGGGTGCCCTGGTCAGTCCCCAGCTGAGTGCTACTGGGGGCTGAGAGTGATCAGAATGGATGGCCACTGAGGCAGGACCAGGAAGGGAACAGCCCCCGTCCAGCGCCTCCTGTCCCTGCCTCCTGGTCACCAGAACCTTAACCACGCTCCTCTGCTGTGAGCGGCACACGGCGCTCCTCCCTTGCGGCTGGCTGACCTCAGATGGAAGCTTCTGAAACTGCCAGCCAAGCCCAGCCTCTCCTCCAAGTCGTGGCTGCTGTGTTGTGTCTGGGCCACAGGGGGAGCCACCTGCAGACGGGAAACCCAGGGGGCCTCCTGAGTTCCCTGGAGGTGGGAGCAGGAAGCCACCCTGCTGGTCCCAGGCATCCTGGTGAGCCCTGACAGTCCCAGCTGCTTATATACCTGGGTATCAAAGAATACACTGGAAACTGCATATTGTGGCAGAAATACAGCGAAGCCTCACACGTAAGTGGTGCGGCCAAGCATGGCTAGGATGATCCTCAGAAACGACTGCAACCATAGCTGCTTCTGTTTAGCTGACTTCCATTACTGTGTAGTGTGATGCTTCAGCTCCCTAAACCTCCCTCAGCCTCACCACTCGTACCCCGGGGACATGCAACCTGACGTGGGAAATGCACCCACAGCTCCACTTGGGGCTTGGGAGAGGGCAGAGGACAGCAAGGAAAATAGTGCCTGCAGGGCCTGAGGGAAGACAGCCAACAAGGAGCAGAGCTACTGTCCCTGTGTGCAGACTGTGTCCTGAATCACCTTGCTGCCCTGCTGCTCATGTCATCGTTTGTAAGGACTGCAGTAATGAATTGCACTGGTTCACTTGTAAGAGCAGACACACAACGACCACATTAATGTGTTGTGCACAGCAAAGCCCGGCCGACCTCCTGGGACTCTAACACAGCCCCAGAAGCAGCATTTGGTGCGGGACAGTGATGGGCCAATAGCAGCACCAGGATGCAGTGCAAGACAGCTGTGCTTTCCTAGGGGGACGCAGAGTGGAACTGATCCCGAAGGATTTGAAACTCAGATTCAAGCCCATCCAGCTTTCCAGTCTAATGCAATGCTCATCCAAAGTTCAAAGGAGTTTTTTAATGCAGTAGACATCAAAATTCCTCTGGATCATTCTAAGAGAGAAGAAGGGACAGATAATAGGAGAGAGGGGGGGAGAGAGAGACAAAGAGAGAGAGACAGAGACAGACACAGACAGAGAAGGGTACAGAGGGAGGAGAAAAGGGGAAAGGGAGGGAGAAGAGAGTAATGAGGAGTGACAGACAGACAGGGACAGAGACAGAGTTCTTTCACTGTTGACTCCTAACTAAATGTGAGACCTTTCCGAATGGCAGTGCCACTCCTTTCAGGGACCTACATGGAGCACTTATGACACTACCCAAACAACAGCAGGGACTTTCTTTCTTTTATACACAGGTAGGGGCCTTGGATGAGCCCTCAGAACTCCACAGAGGCCGACAGGATGGTGTCCTCCTTTCCCTTCTGTCCCCTGTAGATTCCAGGGTGCCTCCGGCTAGGACGTACAGCTCTCCTACCCCAGCCACCATCCCTACTGGACCTCAGCCTGGTACAGTCTCTGTCTCCATCAACAAAATGTCTGCCCACTCAAGTGTTTGCCACTGCGTGGTGCGAACACTTTGGCCCACACACATGCAGAGTATCACTGCTCTGATGACCTGGCCTTATGGGCCATCCTGGGGCCCTGTGGTCCTCCTACAGGAGGTCAGAAACGGCACAGTTAGGGCCCCAGAGGTCAGTGTAGGCCCTGAGTAGCCTATGCCAGCCCATTTAGGGAATGCACAACTGTGCAACATCACCTTGCCCCTCTCACTCATCGTGGTGACAGGGAGGACATGTGTCACAAATGTACTTTCCCAGGACTTTGCCACTAGGACCCTAGCTTCAGTGAGTTTCTCTTGGGTTTTAAATGGTCAGATCGGGGAGACCACGTTTACTATGGTGTTGAGAGCAGGAAAAGGCAACACGGGGAGAGGGGACGATGAGGAAGGCTGGGAGGGAAGCAGCCCTGACTCTGCCAAGACAGCGCAGCAGGGCTGGCTTCCTCAACAGCCTGCCTGCAGGCGACTCGCCCTTTGCCTGCCCTGGATCCACCAAAAACACAGTCCCTTACTTCTTGTATACCATTGAGCTTGGCTAATTTTCCCTCAATTAAAAGAGCGAGTTCCCACAACTGTGAGCACAGATACGAGGAACCTCATGAGTGAGGCACCACCTCCCCCAGGTGATGCAGCAGTGCTGCACCAGGAAGCCCAACCCCCGAGGGAAGCCCTCCTGAACAGTGAGGCACAAATGCCCACTGCAGATGAGGATGAGGGCCATGAGCACGCACTGAGCCCACACTGCTTGGTCCCAGCACCTGCAGGGACTTGTGACGCAGGGAGCGGACAGCACCACTCTGAAGAGGCCAGTCCCTAGTCACCACCCCACTGGGCCATGACTCACTGGCTCTTGTCTCTGGAAGGCACTTGAATGCTAAATTCAGCTTCTCAGGACAAACCTCATGATGGGAGGACCCAAGCTGTTGCCTCTCATTGCAGCTTTGCCAAGACCACTGCCACAGCCATGACCTGTGCCAGCGCTACGGTACTGAGTTTCTGCCACCCTGCCACCCTATGATGCCCAGCCTACTACGCCGCACTTGTAGGCCTGAGGCGAGGCACACCCTGCCACCCTATGATGCCCAGCCTACCACGCAGCACTTGTAGGCCTGAGGCGAGGCACACCCTGCCACCCTATGATGCCCAGCCCACCACGCCGCACTCCAATAGCCCAGCTTATTTGCAGCGTGGTTCTTGAAGCTGTGAAGAGCAGTTAGCTGAGCTTAGTGAGAACAGTGAAGCTCGTTCTTCCTGGTCCTTTGCACAAACGTGGAGCTGGAGACGACTGCAGACAGAGCGCTAACTTGACGCAAGGGTGTGGAGGTCGACTCCCTGAGAACATTCCCCTCAGAGGGAAAGTGCTGGTCAGAGGGGGCATTCTCCAAGATCTTTTCTTGTCCCAAGTTTCTATGATTCTTATGGTGCAAGGTAAAATCTCAAATAAGTTAGAGGGATTTAGATCTTTTAAAAAACTACAACAGAAAATTATACCCAATGTGGGAAAATGTCCAATACAAGTAAAGTGGGTAAAAAAAAGAAAAAAAATTAAAAAGAATTACTCCTAGGAAACAAAGAATTTAAAATCTACTATCATATGCATGCTAGGTCCAGGGCTGGACTGAGCAGAGGGAAGCTCCCAGGGTGGATGTCAGACAGCTGGACGCAGGAGCTGCACAAAGCAGGGCGTCCTCCTGGGGCAGGGCAGGTGAGAGCGGGCCCACCAAACTGACAGGGGCTTCATAGAAGGAAAATACAAGGAGGCTGAGTCCGCAGAGCCCAGAATTCAGTGAAGATGTCAGAAGAGAAGCAACGGCTCCACGTCTGTAATTGTATCTGCTCTAAAATTCTCATGCAAGCAAAGGAATAACAAGACATCAAGACTTGCTTTGACAAACTCAGGGCCTTGTGGTCTGTATTCTGGGCCATGGTGAAGGCTTCCAAAGCGGTCCTCTTTCCATGAGCTTCAGTGCATGCTCTCCATGGAAGCTAAAGACTATTCCAAAGTGCATGGTGAATTCCACCCTCCTGCTTAAAACTGCTCCATCCCCAGCTCCCTGTGTTCCAACATGACCTTCAGGGCCCTTCGGAATGAGCAAACTACACTCACTTTATACTATGAAAGTCCAGCAACTTGGTCTAGACATCGGCTGGCAACAGTGGGGTGAATCCGCAAAGCTGTGTTCTATGAGCAACAGGGACAGGAGCACTCTTTGCACTAAATCCTGTCCTTTGAGGAATTAGAAAGGGAGACCAAAGGTAAATTAGACAGAAGTGGAAGCACACACAGGAACTGAAGCAATTGGTGGAAGTCATCAGGCAGAAGAAGCCCCGTAAGTGGTGACAGCAACACCGGGTGGGGAAGGGAGGAGGGAGAGTGCAGGAAGCCAGGGCATGCAGACCCCATAGGTGGGTGCGCGCCTAGGAGGTCCTGTGACTACCTGTGGAGACAGAGCACAGTGCTTGCCCTGGCCAGGACTCCATGAGCTGAGTTTCCATTTTGCGTCTAACCTCCCAATGGATCCTCAAAATAATTTCTTGCAACCTGAAGCAACGTTAGTAAAGGTCTTTGTATTACACACATGAGCTCTACTAGAGACCTCACCCAACAGGGCAACGGTCCAACCTTCCATTTCCAATATTGCGACCTTTTCTGGGGTGAAGTTCAAGGTCAACCTCTTTTCTATACATTTCCTGTTGAAGTAGATGTCAGGGCAAGGCAAGCGTGCCAGCAGATGCCACCTGGGCTGTCTGTGGAAACTCTGGGCATGTCTAACCAGATAAAATCTTGTTTGGCAAAGTACTTCAGCAAACATCTTTCCAATAGGAATCTGCAAGGGTAGAAAATGGGAGAATTTTTTCTCCCATCCTTTGCAGGGCTGGAGACAGTGGCCAGCTGGGTAACATACTTGTCCAGCATCAAGAAGAAAAGCCTCTGTCTCTGTAGCTTTGCTTAGAGACAGATTATGTTTGAATGGAAGGCCTGGTTGGCTGTTTATGATCAAGAGACCAGTGAGCGGCTTGGTAGCCGGACACCCAGTACTCGGTCACTCCCTTTGGGGTGAGATTAGGATGATGGGAGGGCTAAGGAAGAGACGGGTGGGGACGACAGCAAGCCAGGATCATGAAATTACCTGTGGGCTCAAGGCCTGAGGACAAAACCCAGGGCCTTGAGACGGGGACTAGAGGCCCAAGGACAGAGAGCCAGCGGAGACCAGGGAGGCCCTGAGCTGCGGTATGCGGCCGCCTGAGGACGCGGCATCCCGTGCACCCAGAGAGCTAATTATATCTCCAGCAGGTAAACTGTGCTCATATACAAAGGACAAACTTAGGAGTGGTGCCTGCGGAACGGGGACTCGAAGGACCCTTCCTTTCTGTCTCAATGAAGCAGCAAAACTGGCCCCAATTCAAATCCCTGGGTAACTGCAGGATTACATATAATGACCTCATTTTAAATCTACTTGGGGTTTCCTGGAGTCATGAGAAACATCAGCTCCTTCCCACGTGCATGTCCACAGGCAAACATCAGTGTGCCGGATATGAGGACGCGGAAGGAACGCAGGAGGCTTCACACGGGCTGCCGCCTCACCAAGGGGACGGGACGCAGAAGCGCCAGCGCGACCAGGGAGCCGCGCTAGGAGTCTCTCCTGAGGGCGACTGCAAGTGCTGCTTTCCTTGCCTGCTGCAGCCTGCGGTACTAGCGGGTGGAAGCTAGCACAGTCAGCCCGGAAATAATGTTGAAAGGGAGACGGATCCCTATCCGCAGGGAGCGAGGCACAGCCCCTGCGAGCCTGCAGTGTCGCGGAAGATACTGTGAGCACGGTCCTCCGCGTGCAGTTCCTCCTGGAGAGAGCTCGCCGGCCCCCTGCACAGTTAGGAGCAGCTCTTTGGGGGACACGGTGGGGGCGGGGCGGGGGGCCCAGCTTTCGGATTTCTACACTGCAGTTCTGTTTATAAAGTGAAACAGAGCCACAGACAGTAGCATTTATTATTGTAAATGCCAAATGTGGAATTTCAGATGTCTGAAAACAAAGAAATTCTGCTTCCCAGAACAGAGCAGGCTGAGGTCCCCACCCACAGCCACGAACAGCGCAGTCTGTGGCCTTAGCGCGCCCTCTAGTGTCTCTTTCAGGTATAGTAACGCAAAGGGAAAATAAAACCTAAAATAGGACGTCAGTCAATAAATAGGACTGCAGCGAAGAATGGATATAACAAACAAGTTATAAAATGAAAACAAATATTTAGTCAGCGATCGATATTTAAAATGAGCCCAAATTGTCTCAAGGCAGATCTTGCACTATTTCAGTCGCACATCGCGGTGCTCTCTGACCATACCCTCTGCGCAAGCATCACGCTCACTGCCCCGCCCACTCCTCTTGGGCCTGGAACCAAGCATCTCACGAACACGACCCTGCAGTTCTGCTGTCGCTCACCCCACTGGCCTGCCCTGAAGAAGGGCGCCAGATGACAGCGATGGATCGAGTGGGCTGCAGCATCAATTGGACGACTGCAGTGAAATTTTCAAGGGTGCAAGTCATAAGAAACGTAAGCCTGCAGCACAAGCACCGAGTCACACGGGCAGCTCTCTTTCTCCCGGAGCCCAGGGTGACTCCGTGAATCCCACATCAGCCTCGGGGTCCAGGTGGGAAGGACAGCACCAGCACAGCTGCTGCCCTGTGCTTCGGACACCGCCCAGCGCTTCAGAAGGTCTTCCGGGTCTTGCAGCCCAGTCTCGATGCCTGACGCCACTCTGAAACACTTTTCTGTCCTGTATGGGGGGCCCCAACCTCATTCTGCTCACTGTCCTGCTCCCAGCGTCGGCCTCCCCCTCTTAACAGCCGTTCCGAGCCCAGTGAGGACCACGTGGCTGCTGCATGGGGCCACCCGCACCCTGGACTGCTCTGATGGGTGGAGCGGGTGACACCCACTGCACCCTAGAGCCCTGACAGCTCACAGCACACATGACAGGAGGGGCTTTGGGGGTTACTGTCGCCTTGGGTCACACCCCCAGCTTACAAGCCAATATCTTTTATTTTCTTATTTATTTGGTACAGGGTCTCGCTATGCAGCTCGGGCTCATAGTAATCCTCCTGTCTCAGCCTCCCCAGCCCTGGGATCACAGGCGTGCACCATGGCCAACATAGTATGTGGTACTGGGGATCAAACTAGGGTCCTTGTGCTTGCCGGGCAAGCACCTAGACCACAGAGCTATCCCCCCAGCTCAACATGGATGTATTCTGGAGTCACCTTTTGAGCTGACGTGCTTTCCCCACACTCAGTTTAATTGAGCTTCTTAAAAAGTTTCCAAATTCAGCATTTATCATTTTTACATATCATTTATGTAATTCACAATTTTAGGTATTTTTTAATCATAGGAAAAGCATCGTATTCGAATGGTGCAATAGTCATGTTTTAAGAAAAGCCAGCTGAGCAGGCGTCTAAGGTCTGTGAAGTAGCTCTGTGGCCGCCTCCACTTACCAGAGCTCCCTGTTACACTTGCAAGTTTTTATGAATGATGAGCAAATGCCAGCTTCTGCAGTGACACCATCATTAGTAGCCAATGATGTATGACCGCCCGCTATCTCCCAAGCTCCTTCTAACCAGAAGCCACCATGACAGGAGGAAGAACGGCGTCGCGGCACATTCGAGGGGGCATGGGACAGTCCCAGAACTGCAGACACGCTGCACTTACAGAACAGGAAACTTTTCGTTTTCACCCAGGTCAGATGAGTGTTTTCCCCAGGACTGAATTCAGTGGGATTTTCTCTTCCTGGTTTCCTAACTCTGGGGCATTTTTCTTTGGAGCCCATCACTATTAGTAAGCCCCTTGGGCCAAGCGCAGCAGCCCTGTGGGGCTGTGCACAGGGCTCTCACCACTTTGGGCTAGAGGGCGCAGCCCTTGGATGAGGATTCTGTGAGATCCCGGCTTGCTGCTTCCCACTGGGCAAGTCGCCAAAACCTCAATGGCACTAAAATGCTCTCTGGGGCTTATTGTGTTCAATGAGACAGGCACAAGGACACTCTTTCTAGTAAAGCACAGAGGCCCATCCACAGAGAAACCTCTTTCCCTGAGGCTGACATGTCCTCTAAGCATTTCGTGGCGATTTAAGAGATCAAGCATCCTGCCGTGCTGGCCCCGCCCCAGGGCGCGAGCTGAGGCAGCAGCAGAGACTGGGCGTGTGGCGCGCGCCTGCAATCCCAGCTCTCGGGAGGCCGTAAACAGGTGATTCACTGAGTCCGATCTAGTAGTGAGACCCTGAACACCCACCCTGTAGACGCTGCCCTAAAATACAAAAAAAAAAAAAAAAAAAAAAAAAAAAAAAAAAAAAAAAGAAATCAAAAATCAATAAGGAAGGAAAACATTGTTAAGACCTTCTTAATAGCCAATGAAAGCAGCCTCGGGGGGAGGGAAATTCAGACCCCTCCTGATCAGAGATTCTGAAAGTATTTAGAAAAAGTCACCAAGGAAGAAAAGCAATAAACTGTCAAAGAAACTCCTCAGTATCCAGTTACCTTGACAACAAATCAATGGAAAACCGCTGGGATGGACGAGGCTTGCAGATGCCTGCTTTTCTTTATCATATCAAGACTGTGAGTACATTTTTCTCGCTCCTTAAATTTTAATCATGTATGCATTTCAAGGTGTTGCCTTTTCTGAGCTGCTATTAAAAATACATATTTTCTTGGCACATTAAAGGGAGAACTGAATCTCATGTGTTGTATTATTAAACATCTGCTGGCAATGAGATTCTGGTCAGCCTTTGTGGGAAAGCCACCCTGGCCCACAGCAAGCGCTCGCTGCAGGAGCGGACCGGGCGGTGAGGTCTCCTGTGAGTACTTACTCTTCAGATCTAAATTCCTGGCTCCAGCGGTGATCTGCGTCGTGACCTTGGTGTCAATTTTAACCGTGTGGAGGTTGCTGGTGTCCCTCGATATCATCACGTTGTGCCACTGATTGTCATTGAGGGGCTTGTTCGAGCTCCCCTTGATGAGGTTAGCACCATTTCCCAAGTCAAACACGTAATGTAGATATCTGGGGAGGAAAGGAGAAGCGACGTCACCGCCGTGGGGGTTTGGGACGGGGCGAAGCCAGGTGTGACCGAGGAGCCTGCTTCCCACTAGGCCGGCTCCTTCTGGGCTGGAAGGCCCGGGAGTGAGCTCCGCAGAAGCAGGGCTGGTGGGACAGCAAGAAGCCACCTGCTCCAGCAGAAGGCGCGACCTGTCAGCGCGCCTCCCCGTCCACCGCACTGTCATCTCTTTCAACCCTCCTGACACAGCGAATCTCAGCCTTTAGGATGCAGTTGCTGTTCTGCTTCGAATCCCTATTTCAGCCAGACCCCAGGCTCAGATATCTACTGCCTGGCCTGGTGTGGCCCCCACTTCCCTGGTTCTCTGGGCCTTTGCATGGGGTCATTTCATGAAACTTCCCCAGTGTTTTTCGGTTCTATTTTGTTTTGCCTATAGACACAAGGATTGTGGTGTGTGTGTGAGTGTGTGTGTATGTGTATGATGGTTGGTGGCAGTGCTTCACATACACAGGAAGGATAAGGAGAAATACTGCTACTAGCCTGGCTTATTAGCCAACTGATTACAGAGATATAGTGCAATAACATTCACTCAGGAGTGAAGAGTAAAAGCCCAAATCAAATTTTCATCCTACTTCTAAAGGAAATTCATAAAAAAAATTTCTTTGTTAGTTATTCTAGGAATCGTGATGTAGAATTAAGCCCAAGGTAAGTAAAGTTGTGTGAGATGTAAGTAATCTTAATGCATTTGCGTTTCCCATTTAATTTAGCACACATCTACCTACAAACTTTCAGAAATTCTTCTGTGGAATTACACTGTACACAGTTGAGAAAGACACATTTGAAGGGTGAACTTCAGGGAATGGCATCCATAAGTCAGAACTCAATGTGATTTCTACCACTTAGTTCAAAATATAGACACAAATGAGTCTGTGGAGCCCACAATTAATGGCCCTAATAAAGGAGGCACGCAACACTTTGTGCTCCTCATCCATAACACTTTATACACCAGTGCCACATGCTTGATGCACATTTTTGGCGAGTGCAGACCCCTTACAGCCAAGTTGTGTTTGCCACTAAGGAAGCACATACTTACCCTTTAACTAATTCAACCACAATAAAGTCATTTCCATCCCCACTGTTATAGAGAATTAGTCCATCTAACGATGTTGTCTTGAACTGGAAAAAAAGATGCATAGAGGTGTAGGCTTGCAGCGTAGCTAAGGCAACGTAGCTCGATTTGGTCTTGAAGGTGATGGGGTCCGCGATGATGTTCCTGAAGCCAAACCTGGCATTGAGCTCGCAGTAATCGATGTCCCCGTTTTTGCACAGGTCGATGTAGGCCATTCCATTAAACGTCAGGCTCTGCAGGTGCCCGATGAAGTTGGAGGGCACAGAGGACAGGTAGCGGCGCTCGGTGATGATGCCGGTCTCAATGTTGTGGAACTCCAGCCTGGTGTGGTCACCGGCCATTTGGCCTGAAGGAAAAACAGGGCAAACGTTACGCATTCTGGCATCAGAAAGCCACTTTCAGCTTTAGACTTCTACGGCAAATCAATTTTGAAACACAAGAAAACAAATATCTCCTTGATAGTCAGTTGTGCTGAGTGAAAAATCCCTAAGAGATATCAAAGTGTAAGCTCAACTTACCCAGGAACATTTTCTCGGATCAGCTGTAAGCCCTATGCGAGTGTTAGCCTTAACAAAAATCCTCTGCGTGAACAAAAGTTACTGAAGATTTAAAACAAGAAAGAGACAAAGGACAGAGGGAGGGAGAAAGGAAGAAAATGGAAGTGGGAGAGAGAGGAGAAAGGGAGAGAAGGGAGGAATGGAAGGAGGGAAAGATGGAAGGAGGAAGGGAAGAGAGGGCAGGAGTAGGGGCTGAGGCTGATGATTCTCTCCCATCAGCCGTTAGATGTAGCCCCATCTCAGCTCAAGGCCAGCTCAAGTTTGGGGCATGCTTTTCTTTAAACTGCTGACTGTTCTTCCCATAACGAAGCACTTGAACGTACCTGAGTTCGGCGTGCTCTTTCATTCTGTCTAGTCTTTTCTGGCATGAGCTTCCCTAACACTACAGAAGTTCTGCTGAGCCCTGGAGCTGTCACTTGTCCTTGCCCTTTGTATCACATAAACAAGCTGACTACGATGTACTAACTCAAAGCTGGTGGGTAGCACGGTGGCAGACACAATGATTCACTACTCAACTCACTAGGCCACCATGTCTCCCTTGAAGTTGGTAAAAGCCAACCTGGTCTACCTTTCCCCTCACAGTGATGACCCTGTCTTCCTATCAGATTGAAGGAAAACAAATAAAGACGTGGACTTATTTCCTAAATGGTAAAGCATGGTACAAACACAAATGCTCTCACGGCTGGTGGTTCATTCCTAGCATCTTGTCCTTGTCTAATTAAACTGTCATTACTTTGTGCTGCAACTCATAAAGGTCATTTAAATTACAATCAACTTCTGCCAGCCAACTTCTTGGCTGGCTTCCCCATTCAATTTGGCATAATTGGAAAATTGATCGAGCTCACTCTGTCCCATCATCCATGACATTACTGAAAATATTAAGCAGGGCCAATGCCACAATCAGGTCTTGAGAACAGGCCCTGACCCTCACTCCTGCAAGGAATGAAGACAGAATGCCAATCTCCAGGTACCTTGTTACACCAGACAGAAGAGCCTTTCCTTTCAGGAAAATGGGCAAAATACTGGGTAGCATCGTAAACAATATGATTATAAACTCCCTGGTACAGAGGGCAGTTCTCTCTGCTCCACTCAGCTCCGTATAATGTCCAGACCCACTGTGGATGCCCAGACTTTTCAAGGCAGCCCTCTGGAGCCTCTTGCCGTGCTCTCTGGCCCACAGCAGGTGGAGGATCTGATTCCCATTTCCTCTGTGTTTTAAACAGAAATCACCACTCCCTTCTCTCTCCTGCCTCCCACGACCTCGGAGTGTCCATTCCATGCAAAACACTGCGCCATCCTTAGTGTTCTCGCTTATCATGTGACATTGTTTCTCTTCCCTCTCCTTCCTAAGTTCTTGTCCAATGACTACACTATGGCTCTGAGGGATCTCCAGCTTTGATAAATCACTCTTTACCAGTTTCCAAATATACTACTCTAGACCCACTAGCAACTTTGAAGTAATAAGCTAGATAGAGAGAAGAATATGGCACATGAACAAGTCACTTGTCCGTGACAACACCATGCATTACCTCTTGAGTTCTGGTGCACGTCAGCATATGTACTCCAACTCAGGGAATCCCAGCCTAACTCTGAAAGCACCCTGTTTCTCCCATGAACGGCCAGGAGCACAACCAGAAATACATTTCTAATGCTTGCTATTAAATACTACTCCAAATTGCAAAGTGCTTGGTGAGTCTGAAACAGGGAAGAACATTTTCTTTAATAGCACTGAGTTCAGTGACAAAAGTAGCAGCATCTGCTTGCTTTTCCTTCTTGAAGGAATCGAGTTTGTATACAGAACCTAAGTTACCTAAAGGTAGTAACCAATGTGGAAGAACATGGCCCAGTTACAAGGAAAGTCACTGACACACTCCGCACTGCAGCACGTGTGTTAGTCTCAGATAGGGCCGGGAAGAACCGCAGTCGTCCTGAGCTCACTCGAGCTAGCTTATTGATTTAATCAGCACAGCAGAAGCAGCTCCACAGTGATTTTAGGTGCATTCCAAGACTGAGAAAATGAAGAAATGGCATTACTTGGAGTTGGATTCCTGTCCTGGAGGAAAATACAGTGACGTATGGACTGTGAGAAATCAGGGCACTGTGCCATAATTAAGAAGGTCCCAGGGGGAAACTGTGTCTTGGAAAATATGTATAACCTAACAAGTAGTTTATACGTAAGAGTGTATACATCCACACGTGTGCCTAATTACAGGTGTGTATACTGAATGTTTCCTACGTGGCTGTTGAAAGTATCTGGAGACTAAGGTACGCTACTAATAATGCATAGAGTGTGTGTATTATTCCGAACTTAAATGGCAAATAGACAACTAAGATCACAGCAGGACGAGTCAAATAAAATCTGCATATGGAACATTAGTTCATCAGGTAAGCAGCTGCAACAGATGCCACATCTCGGCCGAGATTCTGATGAAGCACAGGCTATGTGCTTCGTATGCCTGGTCAGTTGGCGAGGGAGAAGATACAGCAGGCACACAGCACGAGCATGCACAGCTCAGTGCCAGCCGGTCACCTCACCCACCCACCACAGACCCGGACAGCGTGCCCGGCCCGCGCCTCAGACGGGCTCCTAGAAGACCGCGTGTCCACAGTATGCACCTCACTCAAACGGTAAACCAGAATGTGGTTGTGAAGAATCCTCAGGGAAGCACAAAGAGAGCAACTCTGTGCTGACGTGAGGCACGACATCTTTTAAACATGGCTGTGTCACAGAACACAAAACTTTACGGAAATGTTGTTGATTGAAAGAGACTAAAGGGACATGCGTCTGAGCAAAATGTTGGATCCTGTAGTATGTTTTCTGCAAGAAGAGGGAAGGTACAAACTCCAAACAACGATGGGTGAACGGCAGTACTGAATGTGCAAGGTGGGACACACAGGGGCACCGCCTCATGGAAAGGCGCTCTCTGGAGTGCTTAGCGGGCAGGGTCACCACCTCCCCTCCCCTCTGCTGGTGAAGGAAAAAAGAATTCCTCTTGGTGCATGTGATCATCATGTGAATCTGCCATGTGCCAAGACAGTAATATTTTTGAACAAGAGAGTCAGAGGTTGGGGCACAGAGCATGAGAAGGGGTGAAATGCCAGAGCAGATGGGATCGGATGCTTACAGCAACACACGAGCACTGCTATTCTTTTATTATTTTTATTTTTGAACTTTTTCATAAATTTAAAATTATTTGTAAATAAAATTTTGTTGTTGTTGCTGTTTATGTATTTTAGGACAGCGTCTGTAAGGTATCACTACCCAGACTGGACTTGTGGTGATCTGCCTATTTACAGCCTCCCAAGCACTGGGATTACAGGCGTGTGCTACCATGCCCTGTCTCAATTGCTATCTCAGTGCACCCTGGGGACTAGGCCAGCATGGCACAGCAGGCCTGGATTGAACCTTGGTCACTGCATCTGCCTAAGCAGGTGCTTTAGCCCACTGAGCTTATCTGGCTGGCCCTTGTTTAGAGACAGGTCTCGCTATGTGGTTGCAGCCAGTTTTGAAGTCCATATGCAGCCCAGGCTGGCCTGGAGCTTCAGCGATCCCCTGCCCCAGGCTCCCACAGGATGGAGTACAAGCTTGTGTCACCATGCCTGACTTTCAAAATAAAAATTTTAAAAGTCATTCCCTATTATTCTTTTGTTCCTATTCTACTATAGTTCAGAATTCACTGCTTTATATCCCAAATCATGTACTGCATTGTTGCAGGATTAATTTGCTCAAAACTAATTCTCTCATCTTAGCTGTCAGTTTAAAGTAGTGACTGAAAGATCAAGAAATACGAACTCCTCAGTCCTGACTACCAATTCCTTGGCTCCAAAAGATCATTCCAGTCCTACCAACCACCATGTGGCACAGAAAGTAAAAACAAAACACGAGAACCCCATTTCCCGAGCACATGTGGAGCACACCTTGTTCTTTATTATGGCAAAACCCTCCCACCCACTCCCTCTCCTTCACCCTTGTACTGGGAGCTGCATATTTTGAGACAGGGTTTACTTGAGTTGTCCTGGCTGGTTTTCAACTTGGTACCCTCCTGCCTCAGCCTTCTGAGTAGACTGGATTACAAGTAGACTTCCCCCCGATACATTTACCATCTAAATCATCCTCTCTTTAAAGGATAGATCAAAGATTATTTCTTGGTTTAAACTAGCACTAAAACATGTTTCCTCAGTCCCTCACCTGGACTCTCATGAGTACGATTTGCTTAAGCAGTCAACCATGCATCCTGGAACCACCTTTGAGCACCACATACCCCTGACCTTGCGCGTAATCCTCACCCTCACAACACGACACGTGGCCTGGAAAGCACCAAGTGCACAGCCAGCCCTCACCAGGAGAGCAGTATGCACAAAACAATGGCAAGGAGAAGCAGAGCCACCAGCTGAAGACAACAGAAGCCTAGAACCACACCGAGGCTCTCTTCTCTGTGCTGCTCAGAACAGAATTTGAGTTAAACACAGTTGATGAATCTCCTTTGAGTATGCTTCTGCATCCTTAGGAAGGAGATGCCAGCTCCAGCCTCTCCACCTTGCCTGGTGGTGTGTGTCTGGCAGGAACCCCAAGAGTGGAGAACATTCTGCTGCGGAGTTTGCATGCTTTCGCCCCCTGCATCTTCAGAGCCCTTGATGTTAACTTTAAATCCTTTTATTTTCACCCTTTTTGATAAAATTCTAATGTGAAATAAAGAGTATTAAGCTACGACAACAATCTATTTTTCCGTCAAGAGCTGTCCTGACCCCAAACTACCCACACTGTGGCGGTCCCTGTGCTGCCTCAGCCCTGGACACACTCTGCCTCTGCTCCCAGCTGAGGTGGTCCTGCACAGCACCTGTCCTCAGTAGTCTTGAGTGAAGGCCTTGGCTAGCACCACTCTGCCTGATTTTCTTCCTTGGAGAATAAAATGGCAAAGCTGAATGTAGATCTCACATCAGCTGCGTTCAGACCCCTGAAGATGTGTGCAACGACAGAGATTACTGGACTCCTCCTGAGGCTTCCCATGTGGGAGGCTCCAAAGTCAACTTTAAAGCTCTTCAGGTGGTTGTGAAAACTAAGTAAAGCTCCACAGTGAAGCAGAGGTGCCCAGTAGAGCTCCGCTCCATGCAGAAACAATTTGGAAAGCCATACAGGGCTGGTGAATTGTAGGATGGTAAGAGATTGATGGGTTGACAGCTCCTCTATCTGAACACAAGAAGGATTTGCTCAAGCTATAATCCCATGCAAGCTATTTCCATACTGACCGAACTGGCCATTCTCTGAACATGGAGCCTCTTGGAGTCAAGTGCAGCACAGGTATGCTTCCAGCACACAGGGGCCATCTTTCTAGTGAAAGAATTAACACAGCGATGTCCTCTATGAAAGAAACAGCAGCTAATATCCCAGGGGGACATGGGCTTGGATTCATCTCCAAGGAGATAATTGTGTGCTGGTTCCTCTTTCCTTTGTTTCCCCTGTGTCTATGGGGCGATCTTTGTAAGGCTCACCTCAGCTAGGATTCTATGCATTAAGAACTGAGCTTGGCATCCTTAATATTACATATTAAGGATATATTACATCCTTAATATTTCATCCCTCTGAGCTGAATGGCCAAAAATGAACTATTCTATGACCATGCAATGTAAGTTCATGTAATAGGTAAACTGACATTCTGTCGGGTGAGCTACTTTTGTATTCTATCAATTTACATAGAAAGTAGAACTTCCTTCTTCTCATCATCAAAATACACAAAAAAGAAAGAATCTGAACACACGCTGGCATCCACATGGGTCGTCCATATTTTAGGAGGCACTAAGATATTTATCAAAGCACTAAATTAAAATACACTATAATTTCTTCTTGAACTATTAAAGGACAAAGAACATGGCATAAAAAGTGCTGTTCACTCAGGGAGCAATATTTCACAGACCGCTTATTCAATGAAGTTGTTACTAAATGTGAGAACCCAGGGTGGACTGTGTGCATGAGCTTCGTGTTCTGCTCAGCCTTTGCCCCTGTAGGAAAGGAGAAAGCCAAAGCTTTAGGGTAAGAAGAGGGCACTTACCTGTCATGGCCTGCTGATCATCCACTGTTAACTTTAAACTTTTTCCTCGGCGAACCACACGCACAGTGTGCCATTCATTATCATTGAGGTTATAGCCAGCAAAAAGGGTCTCGGGGCCTTTGCCTGTAGAATATGCCAAACAGTCATTATGGACACTCAGCACTGGTCAAGCAAATGAACCTCACAGAAAGCGAGAGAAAGAGCCACAGAAGGTGTAAGAGCCAGAGAGAAGGAAGAGAGAGGAAGAGGAGAAAGAAGAAAAAGAAATGAGAGAGGAGAGATCAGAGTGACTGGCTGGACAGTTTTCAAGCCCAGTAGAGTCACAGCAAGCAAGGAAAATGACTACCTAACAAACATTCAGGTGTGACAAGCTCAGGATTCTTAAACCTCATTCATCAATGAAATCGAATGAACCTGTTGTCATAAATAGGCACAGTCAATGCAGCGCTGGGGCCCTCCTGATTGGCACACACATGTTCTTTAAAGGAATTACAACCTCTGCCTGGCCTGTGAGCAGCGAGGTGATCTCTGTGCTCAGCGCTCCCGAGTCCTTAGTGTGCTGTCTTCGGGGAAGGGACGAGGGGCAGCGCGGCCCTGCCGGGGGCTCTGGGAGCCACGCTGTGTGACCATGGCCCTCCTTCCCTGTGACTCCAGCTCTCCCTTGGCTCCTAGGGGCCCGGCCACCCCATGTGTGCACCGCTGTCTTCACTGCCCCCTCCATCTGCAGATCACAGCAGACCTCATCATGTCTCCGGCAGCTTCTGTGTGCACGGGGAGGGCAGGCATGGCTCAGGGAAGCAGCCGGAAACAAGGTCGGCCCAGCTGGAAGGGTCTCGTGTGGTGTGAGGTGGGAAAGGCGGGATTAGAGGAGAGGGAATACCAGGTAGAGGGCATAAGGAAGAAACTTGAAAAAGGCCCAGAAAGTAACACCCAGTAAGCCTACTAAGTGTACAGAAATAATGTAAATGTAAATAGACTTGGAAAAGACCTCTTATTTTGAAAAGGCATTTAAAGGCCAGCCAAATACTCAGTGGTCTAAGATGTCTGCAAGCAGGTGTAGGGGCTGGGGGTTTGACACCCGGGCCTGCCATGCTAGCCCTGCCCCTGGGGCGTGCTGAGAAGGCAATTGAGGCTGGGCGTGGTGGTGCGCACCCATAATCTCAGCTCTTGGGAGGCTGTAAACAGGCAGCTCACTATGAGTCTGATGTAGTAGTGAGACCCTGAACACCCTGTAGACCCTTGCCCAAAAATAAATAAATAAATAAATAAATAAGGCATTCAGTGGAAATTTTTAAATGACAAAGTCAGAGCAGGTTACTCTGCAATCTAAAAACAAAGGAAAGGACAAACTTTTAACGTAAGTGAACGATGTATTAAATATTCCTTTTAAGGCAACATGATTCACTTAGAAAAATATATTAAAACGAGATGTGATAGGTCCGAGGAGATGGCTCAGTAGAATAAGCGCTTCTCTGGCAGGTTCAAGGTGCTGAGTTCGATCCCAAGTTCCAAAAAAAAAAAAGATATGGTAGAAACACATTAAGCCACTTTATTATTCTAGTAAAAGGCATATTGCCAGTAATCCCCTTCAAAATTCTCCCCAGTGCTGCAAGCACATTTGTCCATTGTTCCTGCTACTTTCTGAAGCAGTGCTGAAAGTTCCCCTCTGTGAATGTAGCTGTGCTGTGGCTGCCTGATTGTGTTGGGTCACTCCACAGTGTTGACCTTCCTTGGCCGCCCTTACTCTGAGGTGAGCTAGAGCCACCCGCTCAGGCAGATGAAGACTCACCGAGATGACTTCCAGCCTCTCCCCGGCACACTGCTACATACCAGTGTTCCTTATCATACCACATCAGGACAGTCATAGGCTGGGGAGATAGCTCAGAGGCATAAGCACATGCCTGGCAAGTGCAAGGTCCTGAGTTCGATCCCCCGTACCCAATAAAATAAAGATATTCACAAAAGAGGACTTTTAGGAGTGGTTCAGAAAGTGATAGGAAGGCTGGAATAGGTGTGTTCAAAGCAAGGGTGATTAATTTGAGGCTTCATGCCAATGTGCCTTCTCTATGATATTTTCAAAATCTAACTGTATTTTGACCACTCTTATGTATACTGTTTGCTGGTGGGTGTCTCTTATGCTTTTTTTAAAAGTACTTCAAGTTTCTGGTACATTCACTAAACAGAGAAAGCAGTAAATTAACACAAAGACATGACATCATTAGATGTCATTACTTTCTACTGATTGAAAGTCAGGAACAGCATTTGAAATTTCTTTACAATTGTTCTGGCAAGACTTACTGATGTCTAAGGATCACAGAAAGACTTAGGAGAGTACAAAGACATGACCCAGCATGAAGGAGAAAGAAAAGAAGGGAGAAAAAATCCCAGAAAAGTAAGCAGAAAAAAAAAATCTACGGCATCTATTCATATGACATCACTGTTTGCTTCCTGAATTCTGGGTTATCAGACCTGCGCTTGATTTTTCTCGGTGGTATTCATAAGCCCATCTTCCTTGGCTAGCTTACTGCAGGGGCTGATGTGAATTCACAGCACCAACCTCCACTGAGCTCAGAACTCATCCATTTTGCTTCCTTGGAATGCCTGCATTTTAGGTCCAGATACACAGATAAAACTCCTCTGGACTAATGATTTTGAGAGGTTGATTACGAAATAACAAGAGGAAGCTGTTAGCTCAGCAACTGTGAAAGGCTGTGAGACCAAATGTTGAAAGCAAGTTCCACGATCAAAGGAAGCCTTTCCAGTTTTGCTAAGGGAGAAAGCCATGCTAAGCAGCTCCACAGCAGCTGGCCTCCTGCTGGCGGCCAGGGTCATCCTCAGTGTTGATTTTTGAAAAGAGAATACATCATTTTAAAGCTATTTTTATAGGGGAGATTTTTTCTTCTTATAAATGTGTGCTTTGGAAGCTGCCTTGCTTCTGATCTTTTAATTTTAAATCTGTTTTGTCAAGGAATAAAAGCATAAGGATGATATCATTCTACCCCATTCTGGGCTTGGTCTTGCAGTAAAGTCATAATGCTTTATCTATGAAACAACTATTTCCATAACAACAGGCACAGAATCCAATTAAAAACAACCCTTTGGTTCATAAAAATCTCTGTAGGCCAACTTCAAGCTTCTTCTTGCATTATTAAAAATCTGAACAGATTGATTTTGGAAGACAAGGTTTTTGAGAATACACTTAACAGTCTCAAATCAAAGCAATGTTGCTCAGGCAACAGGAAGTGTAACAGAAGCCACACCGGCCTGGGAGCTCAGAAGGATGGCTGCCCTCCTCGACTCACAGCTGAAGGAGGCAGAGGGGGTGAGAGCCTGTTATGTACCAGGCCCCTTCATCGGTGCATTATTAGCCATTCGCAGTTGTGGAACTAAGACCCAAGAAGCTGCGGCCCCTCCTCCCAAGGTCACACAGCTAACGAGTGGAGGAGTAGGGGCCCTCCTGGGGCGATGGTGTGCACCAGCCCACAGATCATCTCTCTCTCAGCTCCCACCCCTGGCTGAAGAGCAATGGAAGGTGTTCTCTGTGGGGTCTTTCAACTGGCCCCATACATGATCACACTGTTAGGAACACAGCCACAGTGCTGAATAAGCTCCAGGGAGAGAAACTCTTTAAAGAATGTACTCTTTACTTGGGATGCTGGCATGGCTCTTACTAAGGAGACAAGGGGCTCGAGGGCCATCAGGGAAGGAACAGTTCTCCTCGGGGCAATTTGCTAAGCTTCCGTTTCTAGTCCTGTCAGTGTCTCCATCCATACAATGAGAACATGATCTTGCTCATCTATACAGTTCCTCAAGAATCTCACACTATAGAGGCCAGTGAGATGGCTCAGTAGAATAAGTGCTTGCCAGGCAAGTGCAAGGTCCTGAGTTCAATCCCTGGTTCTGCAAAAAAGAAAAACAAACAAACAAAATAAACACCTCACACTATAGACACTATACTATAGCAAATGCTTAGAATATATGGAATTACTAAAGATGACCTCACTGGGAATATTCTGAGTTAGTAGTCATTTGCTCTATTGTCAGTATTATAAAAGAAAACCATAGTCATTCAAACTGTTAATGCTCTGGATTCCTTTCAGCATGTCAGGACACATCTCCATCATGCTAACACCTTTCTCCCAGAAATGACATGCATGCTGATGATCTCTGTTCCCTAAATTCACTTTGGAATTACTAAGCCTGATGAGGAAGTACTAAGAGGCAGGCCTCTGAGCAGCAATTAGGGTCAGACCCCTTCTAGAAGGTAGAGAGAGCAGTCTCCAAGCCTCCTCTACCATGTGAAGACAAACAAGAGAGGCCCGGACCGCGAGCCAGATGTGCTGGCACCTTGGCCTCGGACTACACAGCTTTGGAAACTCTGAGGAAAAGCCTGCTGGGGTACAGAAAGCGCCGGGCATTGTCTCTTAAAGTTATCATTCCTCGTGTTTTGTGGGAGGTCATGATTTATACGCAGTTTTATACTTAATTCTTATTATTACCTATTTAAGCCAACAAGCGTACTTTTCAAAGTTTTATTTAATAAAGAGGATCTAGAAATGTCTAGTGGACAAGTTGAAGTCCCAGAGGCAGGATGGAATGGAGCTAAAATGGAGATTCTGAAGTCTTCTGTCTCCATTAAAATGTCATAAAGGAGGATGAATTTGAGTCATTTGCAGAAAATGGATTCACCTTAAGACCAAAATTCTTCACCTTAAGTGAAATAAATCAGACACACAAGCTTAAATAGAGTGTGATTTGTCTTATGTAAGAAACCCAAAATATAAATAAAGAGCAAACTAAAAGATAGATAATAGGACACAGGGAGATAGGGATCCAGGGGAAGGGTGGGTGGAAGGAGATGGGAAAGAGGGGTCAAGAACCAGCAAAGCAGGTTCTTTCCCTTGCACGTCATCTATCATGCCTTTTAGATCTTATTTACTCTTTCAGGTTCTTATGCTATGGAGACAATGCGATGCTGACACGTGCAGTCTGATGTTCACTAATGAGGATGGGTTCTACTTGCATCCGTTTACCTATAAGAGCTTATCACTATCATTCTCTATAGCTGAGCAGTACTCCACTGTACAAAGGAAAACATGTATACATATCATACTATGTTATGTCATATAGATGTACTAAAAACATAAAAACTGAAACAAAAGGCCTTCCTACCGAACATGATGGGCAAGGAGCAAAGAGCCCTTCATGCAGCAAGGGTGAATCCCAGAACTAGTCATTCTCCACACTGTGCCAGAGTTCAGCTGTACAGGCAGAGGTTATTTCAAAGATTCTTAGAACTAGAAGGAACAAGAGTGTAGAAATTCACTGAGCCTTCTACAAAGGAAGCTGAAGGTCAAAGAGTTGGAGGAGTGTCCCATGGTCACAACTAACATGGTGGAGGAATCTTAGTCTCCCAATTATCAGAAAAGTGAATTTAAGAGAAATCTCTTGCTAAATCTTCTTCTGACCTCAAAGGACACCAAAATCTGAGTCTGTGATTTGCTCATCCTATTGTTCTGCATCAAATGAGAAAGCTAAGTGAGAACAAATAGTTCAGTGAGAGCTTCAGTTCTTTACAGCAGAGTTTAATTTGTACCATGGAAGAACTTTCTGGCCCATGACACTACATGTCCAGGTTCCCTCATAACTGTGAGGCCAATAGTCTATTGATCACAGACAGAAATAAGAAACATTTCTGTTGTCTTCAATTTAATTCAGTCGGACTATGTTTTTCAGGCCTTGAATTCCAGGTGTCAGGCAGGCAAAAGAAGGGTGTATGCACATGTGTGTATGGGGGGAGGGTGTGTGTATGTGTGTGTGTGTGTGTGTGTGTGTGTGTGACAGAGAGAGAGAGAGAAAGAGAGAGAGAGAGAGAGAGAGAGAGAGAATCTAATTTCATATCACCATGAATAACAAGTCTTTTAGTTTAATAATGATCTCAAAAGGAAGGAAATGGCCCAATACAGTTTCCAGTTTCACTATTTAAGGAAGGTACAGGAAGGTACTGTCCTTCACCTGCCTTCCACGAATTCTGTCCCCCTGAGCAAAACATTTTTCTTCCGGTCCTATTCTGATGTGTAAAATGAGGATGATTGGTAAGTGCTTTTAAGAAATACGACAGAGAGAGAGAGAGAGAGAGAGAGAGAGAGAGAGAGAGAGAAGGAAGGAAGGAAAGAAGGAAGGAAGAAGAGAAAGAAAGAAAGAAAGAAAGAAAGAAAGAAAGAAAGAAAGAAAGAAAGAAAGAAAGAAAGAAAGAAAGAAAGAGAAAGAGCGAGCCTTGTCAGGGCCAACTTTCACAGTGACAGTCCTAGAAGGGTCAGCCCTCTTTCTATAAACCATTTTCCCCACTTTGCAGCTAAATGAAAGCATGGACTATGACAGTGAAGTTCTCCAAATGGATGATATTTCAATTACTATTCTTAATATTCTTGGTGTGAATTTTGCCAGAGGCCAGAATAAGTCTCCAAAGAAACTCCTTTAAATTCCACTTCAGGGGTTGGGTAGATGGCTTAGTAGAATAAGCACTTCCCTGACAAACACAAGGGTCTGAATTCAATACCCGGTTCTACCAGAAAAGAAAAGAACAATAAATCCCAGGTCAGATCACTCCAGAAGGACACCAATACACACTAAAAGAGGGCTTCTTGCTTTGCACATTGTCCGAATTATCGTTCTGTTGTCCTATCACCCTTCAAACCACAGCCCTAAGGGTACCTGAATAGCTTGGAGCCGGCATCCTCCTGTTTTATGGACAAGTTTTCCAGGATATTAGAATCACAGATCTCGAGCTCAGGCAGCACCTATTACCTGTTCTCTTGTGCCCAGGCAAGGAGTAAGGGGCTGTGCGGGAAGCCGGGGTCAGCGGCCCTTCTCCAAGCTCCCAGCTTGAGACAACTACATCTGGGCAACACCACAGCTCAGGAGCTGAGCTGGAGGAGGTGGCTTGGCATGATGTCCACATCCTAAGCGATTCTGCACATGGGGTCTTGCATAATGAATAGCAAGCACAGCAAGGAGACCCATACAGGAGGCCACCTTGCCCTGGCCTCCCAGGAGCTGTGGGGCGCCCTGTTTAGAAGCCGCTGTGTGGGGTGCTCCCTGCTCCCCGCAGAAGGGTGACCTTCTCTATCTAAAATCTCCAAGAAAGGCTTTGTAGAAGTAATTTGTCCATTACTATAAAAATCCCATGAGTTCACGAAATATCTGTGTAGCTGATGAGTTAGATACCACCTTCTGGAAGTGGAAGCTAACTCACTGGTACCTCACAGTGCTCGGGTGCTCCAAGCTGGACTCCTGCAGGTATGAGGAGAACATCGAGATACACTTCCCTTGCTCCTGAATGGCCCACTGCATGTGCACGGCCCCCTCTGCTGGGATCTGCAAGTCTTTTCCTCTAGTGCCCTGTGAGTCAGTAAGAACTCTGCTTGCTGTCCACCAGGGATCCAAGACTAGGATTTGTGCTGCCTGCCTGTGATTTGCTTGTTTTCTGTTGTCAGAATTTATGCATTGGCTCACCTCCCCAATTTCTTTTTATTTTTTAAATCAATTTAAATTCTAGGGTTGGGGAGATAGCTCAGTAGAATAAGTACTTGCCTGGCACGCACAGTGTCCTGAGTTCAATCCCTGGTACCACAAAATAAATAAATGAACAAATACTATGTGAAGTTTTGGGGACATAAATGATTAAGTGAAACTAATGAGGGAAAATAGCCTATAAGAAAAGTGTGGGTAATTAATTCATCTCTTCCTTCTTGATCATACCATGCAAGTTCACCTGATCCAGCTCAGTCTTATTTGTTGGGCAGGCAAGGGAAGTCTCGGGACACCTGGCTCATCTGGGACTTAGCATACATCACCCAGTAAACTGTCCCTCCGCAGTCACAGAGCCTCCTCCAATCTCTGCAAATGTTCCTATTCCATTCTATTTTTAAACAGGACAACCCTCTTCTAGCACATTTGAAGTGGATCTCCCTGCCTCTGGGAGCTGAACCAAAGAAGCCTTTGGATCGCCTGGCAAATGTGCAGAGCTCTAGGAGCAGTGTGGAGGACGGGTGCCTTTACGTGCACCTCCTTACATTTGGCTCAAATGTGGATATTTATGTAGTTCAAGAACCAACATGCAGAGTACAAGAACCCTGAGCTTGGGTAGGAGAGAGAGAAATGCAGAGTCCAACGAGTCCTGCACTCTTTGCTTGGGTAGGCTTCAGAAGATTAGCCAGTTGCTTTGGGTCCCCCTCCCGCTGTCTACTCATGGGACAATACCTCTCTACTTACAGGTTTGCTGTGTGGACTAAAGGGAATCTGAGATCTCAGATGTCTGTCACTTCATATAGCTTCAGTCCAGAGTCTGTACATTCTCTGCTTTTATGAGAAAATTAAGTCAAAGCAGCATATGTGTTCTGCAAATCACCAATGGTCAGAGAAGTTTATCAGTTGGAGCTGCTATGTACTATGCATAAAAATGTAGACTTGAAGGAATAGACTCCATTTCTGAGCAGGAACTCTGCATCTTTTGAAAGGAGGCCATCCAAAGTCCAGTTTTTGAAGCAACTACCATCTGCACTTGCTTTGATCATTTAATTTCAAAAGCAGTCACCATCAATACACCTGCAAGTGCACCTGAAGTTGGTCAGTTACATCTTGTTTAATACTGTTGATAGAAAACAAGATGCACAAGATGTTAAATTGTGATTCTTTTTAATTAAAAAATGTTCTGTGTCAATCTTGAAAGAAATACATAGCTTCATGAACATGGTGGTTTTGGGGGAGTGGTGAACAGTAATGGAGAAAAATCAGACAAAGCTGTTAGGTTGTGCCAGCAGAGACCACTAGAAGATAAAACTCATAGTTCCTGAAGAAGTAGGTAGCGGAATAAAAACAAGAGAAATAAACTTATGCCAATTACATTTTGAAATTTTAAGACTTTTACACTATAGTGGACCAGGGAGATAGCTCAGTAGAATAAGCACTTGACTGGAAATCACAAGGTCCTGAGTTCAATCCCTGGTACCACAAAAAATAAAAATAAAAAAAGAAAGAAAGACTTGTACACAGTTTGGCACACAGGCTCCCACCTTGCAGGCAGCCATCTCCCTCCTGTGGAATACTCTAAAGCTGCTCCCTGCACAAACAGACCATCTCTGTCGGGTGCTAAGTCTCTCACACATCCAGTATAAGGAGCATCTCCTTTTTGGAGCGGCTCAACTGCTTCCATCACCTTTGCGCTATTAAGCATTTCATTGGTCATGAGGACATAGTGGGTGCTTCTGGGAAAGCCCCAGGCAGCAAGCGCTGCAGGCTGCCGGGAGGCGGAGCTCCACGCAGCTGGCCCTTGCACAGCGCCCTTGTATTTCAGCCTGCTCCCTCTGTTTTATTAACAATAGGTTATGTAATTTCTGAAATAAATGCTGGCACCAGGATGAAAATGGATTTTATAGCTTCCCATAGCTCTGAAAAGATACTAGCATCACCTTATACATATGAAATGGCTCTTCATTTATGCAGCTATTCAATGCTTTTGATCATTGAGCAGCATGCAAAACCCAGTAATCGAAACAGACAGAAAAATTACAGCGCCATGCCATCTAAGAATTATCTTATAAAACCGAATATCCCATGCTGCTCCCGAGGTTTAGCCCACTTGCTTACGCTGACGTATTCTGGCTGCGTGGTACTCCTGCGCTATTGTTTTATTGTTAAAATTGTTTTGTGCCGGACACAAGCCTCCGTGACAGCAAGGCTGCCACACAAGGGCGTGGAGAAGCTCACAGCCTTGCCGGTGAGGGGGAGGACACTTTCCCAGAGGGTCAAACAAGAGACCACGTGGCCTGCAAGCCATGAGGTCGCCATTGCCGCTACCTCTTTCTGCTCTTTAATGTGAAAGGCACCACAAAGTTCATGTCCAGGAGTGGTGTGCTGCGTCTCCTTAAAACAGGGGACAGACCCTCAGACAGTGGCTTAGGGGTCTGTGTATGACACAAGCACACAAGCAAGCAACTGAAAATCTCCTTTCTCGTGATTTCTTACACTCAGTGTTAAGTAACAGAAAACAGCTAAATTCAGGAAATCTAGGTTTCAGGTCTCCCGTTGTCCTCAGTTTCAGCACAGCCTCACACAGCCTAAGAGGCCTTAACTTCTTGGCCCCAGCCTGACTTTTCCTACCAGTCATCTCAGAAACCAAACTAAAAGCGGTTTTAAGAGGTTTCAAGTAAAATGAATCGGTGGGAAAGGTTTACTCACTTCTAATAGGCAAATCTAGACATTTCATTGAAAATCTTGACAGCTGCGCACGTGAGAGCCTGTGTTTGTGTGCATAAAACTGGGCTTCGGTCTGTATCAGCTCTTCCAGGTACTGCCATGTCAGCAGCTGGCTGAGCGGGCCACAGGAGGCAGGACCCCAGGGGGTGGATCCAGGCCTGGCAGTGTGCCCTCCCGGGCAGGAAGCCCCGCCGGTGGTGCCTGGGTCACGCTCTGCCCTCCGCAGCAGCTCCTGCCCGCAGCTCCTCCCCGGGAACGACAGGCCAGCGGGTGGGCTTCCCAGGCTGCTACTGTGCTACTCGGGGCCCACCACCTGATATTTTCTCCCTCCTGGTTCTTAAATAGTTTAAAAGAATCTGACTCCTGATTTATCTTTCTCAATGAAAACTTGCTTTTATTTCTGCTATGAACTTTCTGGACAAACTGAGCTGCAAAGTGCAATTAGTCGTGCAGGCTGCTTCCAGATTCACACCTCGCTGACACCGGGCACTGTGCTGAGCTGCACAATGTGCGGCCGGGCAAGCGGGAAATGCGGGCCTGGCTCAAACTTAAGAGCCTCAGAATTGTGGCAGCAGCGCACCGGCTTGACTGCACTAGTCATGTACTGTTGATCTAGTCTGGAGTAGGAGTCTGCATTTTTCGCTTATTTATTTTTGAGATCTCCTTTAGCAAGCTCTAGGCTAGGAATGGTCAGTCAAAGCTCTTCATTTCCCCATGTAGGGGCGGAGCAGAGACCCCTTCCCGATGGAGGCTTAATGACATCACCTTCGGGGGACAGGGAAGCTATCCCGTCTGTCTTGCTGGTGAGGCCTGGTGCCAGTCAGGGACAAGGACTGGTGACAAACCAGTCACCCAGGAGCCTGAAAAGCACTGGCGCACCCAGCCCCAAGTAGCTCCTGCCTTTTCTCCTCTGTTTCTCCACAAGTGCTCCTAAGTTACTCAAAGGATGTGGCCCTGAAGACTAGAATGAACGTGTCTCCAGAAGCAGCTACAGAAATAGCCTACAGACATTAGAACTCCCTGCCCCGTTCAAAAGTACTTCCAGCAAATTATATACAGCTGGGCATTAAAGCTGGACATCTTAAGAATGAACAGAAAAAAAGTTATTTTGTAAAACCTTGAGGGCCAGCCAGATGGCTGAGCAGACTGGAGACCTATTAGGGCAGAGCAGAGCACCCAGGGGCTTTGATCCCCAGGGTGCACCGAGGTGGCCATTGAGACTGGCCATGGTGGTGCATGGCGGTAAGCTCAGCCTTGGAAAGCTGAAAACAGGAGAGTCACTGCAAGTCTCACCTGTGTAGGGAGCCCCTGTAGACCCTGCACTAAAGAAAAAAAATCTTGAAAGCCTATCAAAAAACAGTCACATGCTCTTCACATTGCCCTCATTTTGATTATTTAAGTCCAACCTTAAAAAAAGTTTGATACAGTGCATATTCTGGTCTCCTGCAGGCCCTCTGGTGAGTTTGTGCCCCTGTGCAGTTAACAGTCATGTGACCTTGAGAAAACTTTCCGTATTCTCTGTGCCTTCCTCTGAATTCTTCTGTGTAACAAAAGCTAATGATATAAAAAAAAAATCACAATGTAAAAGGGTTTAGTGGATTAGAATAACTATCAGCAACAGTTGCTGTATGGTAAGCTCTAACTTACCATGCAGCAGGGCAGCAAGCATGCCAGCCACTGCACTATTACATTGCCATTATTATTTCTTCTTGTAAAGAAATTTAAAATCTCAGAAAAAATTGCGGTGTCCTCAAATTCGGTGCCTTGAGATAATAATCATTCATGACACATTCACTAAATGGGGTTATTTCTTTAATTCATGTGGAATATTTTTATTGCAGTGAAAATATATCTTGATATTAGAATAAGCTAATGAAAACTAATCCAAGCTTTAAGGCCATCATATATAAAAACATTACTTTGAACAGAATGGTTTGTGCCTGTTGTTCATTTCACCGGCTTCTATCTTGTAATCTGAGCAACTACTTTGAAGATAACAATATGCAATATATATTAACCATTATTAATCTCCTGGTATCCTGTTTTCAAATCCTGTATTATTGTTTTTCAATTTTTTATCTTAAAAACAAAAATAAATATCAGTAAGTATGGAGACCTCTGTCCCTGTGTTTTTAATTTAGAAGCATTAAGCTGGTAAAGCCTACATTTGGGAAAGCTAGATGACTCAGCTGTCCAGATTATTATTTGCACAGCTTTGTTACTCAGTTATCTTAAAAATAAACTTAATAATACAGCTTCAGAGTGCACCATGACCTTAGGCAGCAGTCAGAAACTTATAATGCAAATAGATTACTTGGCTTAAGAACTGAGGGAATGCAAGGCTTAATGAGTATCTAAATGAATATAAGAAAGCCTGGATCTTGTCTGCAGGAGAAGTGACCTTGGGGAGTTGCTGTAGAGGGCGGGGACCCTGCTGCTAGTGCCCTAAGTCATAGTAACTATATAATATTACTTATATTGTAGGTTCCAGGGTTACAGATGCTTTACTTCCTGCTTCATTTCGGGTTAAACAGCATGGCTCTGGGAAATGAGTGAACAAATTTGAAACCATGGAAGAAATGCTGGGCCCCTGTATAAGTGACATTGATTGTGCCCATTTATGACAGACCAGGATAAACGCCTCTGATGCGAATAATTTTCAGTGGGAACATCGTCCATGTGAAGAAATGTAATTTACCTTCAGGAATATAATTATATTTACAACACAAGAAAAATGAACACAAATTAAATAAATACATTACTACAGAAATATTTTAAGGTAGCTATTTTTAAATCTAATCTAGCTCAACTAGCAGATCTACAAAGAAGCATAATACAGTAAGACTAAGGAAAGCAAAATTAGGACTGTGATTTTATTTTAAGGAAAACTGTTCATTTCCAAGATTGCTTACCACATAGTAGGATAAACTGCGAGAACAAAATTAAATACTAAAGAGTTAATTTGCTTTTTGAATAATCATGAACTGCAGATGTGTGCAGCATTGGTGCAGTGTGAGAAAGCAGCGTATTACATCAATTAACAAATGTGTCTCATGCAGCATGTACACAATCCAAGTTGTACGGCTGGAAAAATAATTAAAAAGCATGTAGATACTAAATTTACGACTATTTGCAAATATTTAAATTGACATCCTGTAAAGTCATGAATAATACAAATGCAAAGATTATTTAATTAAATGTGGCATGTATTGTCTGCATATTTAATGTAACAGCTTCCCAATTCATTTTCATCAGAAGGTCAAAAGGGATATATAGATTTGATAATTCAGAAAAAGTAGCTCCATGTGTGTTTTGCTTTCCATATCCTGTTAATACAAGTTGAATGGCATTGAATGCCAGAGTCCAGACATAGTGGTGCATGCCTATAATCCCAGCACTGAGAAGACTGAAAACAGGAAGATCACTATGAGGCCAAACTGCATAGTGAGACCTTGTAACAACCAAATACATTAATAATAATAATAATAAAATTAAATTAAATTAAAAGGCCAAGTGGGAGATGCATGGCTGTAATCCCAGCACTCAGTAAGCTGAGGCAGGAGGATTGCTGTGAGTTCCAGCCACTCTGAAGTAGAGTGAAATTCTGTTACAAAATGTAAAATTAAATGAAAAATATTTTACTTAACAAAGGCAAAACTGTACATATTAATTATGGAAATGTGATGTTTCAATGTGCATATATACCAATGTTTAAGTAACAGTACGTCATTTACTTACTTAAATATGAATCATTATTTAAAAAATTTCACAAAGCTTTCCTCTTACTAGGATGTACCTCTGTTATGTTAGCATAATCACTGTAGCATTCTAATTCTAACAGTTTGCCTGTCTCAAAGGATTAGATAACTACTTCAAAATTTTAGACAATGCTTATGTACTATTATTAAATAATTAAATTTTATTTTATTAAGCCAAAACCTTTCATAATTTATGAAAAATCTATAATACCAATTTTTAATCATGTTGATCTTGTATGTTTCCAGAATGTTTGATTTTTAATTTTTCATGCTTAAACTACCTCTTTTCACCTAGTCTTCAGGTTCTGTACGTCAGAACTGTACATCTTTATTTACACTGAAAAGTCATAATTTTAACATTGATTTCATTGCATATGTGATAATTAAATAGTAAATTTCACTAACAACCTATAGTCTTATGCAAAATTGAAGAGATATTTTTAATTCTCACCTTATATGTACATTTCTAAGGCAATTTTAATTATTTACAGAAAAAAAGTCAATTGGTTTTGAAATTGGCTTGACTTTGCCATCTCTAGTGCTGTGCATAAAAACGTCTGAAGTCTATTTAAACTGGTCTCTGGGACATATACTAAAAAAGGTGAAAAATTCTCTAAATTATACAAATGCCATGACGACCAAGAAATAATCTAATAAACACATTAACATAATAAAATTATAGTAATTTCAATAACTTGAGACTCTCTGACTTTCCCCGTGGGGCACTCATTCTCACAAGGCATTATTACCCACCTTGCTCTCTGCTTCCATTGATAACAATGAAAGACGTGGGCGGACTTCCGAGCACAGTGAACACTTGGTCCTGGGGCTCCACACATTCCCGCTAGCCCCAGCTGAAAGGTCTTTGCCCACTCAACTCATATACCCTAGTTGGCCAAGGAAATACTGATGAGATTGTAATTCCCATGAGTTTTATGGCTCATCTGAAAACATTTTCAGCCACAGAGCTGAATAAAGTTAGGGTCTGTGGTGGCCTGAAGGCAGCTGTACCTCGTGTCTCCGCTGCAAGGTCAGCTGATCAGGTCCTCAGTGCCTAACTGCCACCAAAACCAAAATCTGGTTAGTGGCTTAATTTGAAAGCGCAGCCCAAAAGGACAGGCATAGGTGAGGAGCCCACAGGTTCGCTTTTAGACCGAAGTACACACCTTACACGGAGTCAGCGGTTGGTGGAAGAACAGCAACAAACGCAACGAACAAAACCTGTGCTCAGGGAAGGCAGTGCACAGAAACCAAGGGGCCAAGCACTTCATGAGCAAGTGACAATCAAGGAAGAGCAGACAGCACAACAAAGGCGGACGCAAGCCAGCAGAGGGCAGGGGCATTGCACGGACAGCAGCAAGGAGGACAGAAGGTGAGGAGAGGACAGTAAAGCATGGAGAGGAGACTCCTAGGTGGCAGGGGACAAAAGGCGGGTTGTGCACACAAGGGCAAGGATGACCCTGGCCATGAGAGGACCACGGTACACTAGGGAGTTTTCCTGTTTGAAACTCATGCTGACATCCCCAAGAGCTATTTTTGTAGCAACTAAAGTGCATTCTCACTCAGTTCTTGTGATACACATTCACTGACCCATCTGGATGCATGTCTGTTCACTCAATCTTAAAAGAATTTAGGACAGTATGAGTTAGTATAAAATATTATAGAAACAATATTATTCTAAAGTGTTATTCAATCATGTCCTTTAGGAATTACCTATTTGCTAAAAAGTGAACAAACAAGAATGTTTAGCAATGCTGGGTTCAAGTATATTCTCTTAAATGCATTATAAATATTCTTGTCATCTCACAAGTTGAGTTGCCAACTGGCATAATATCCTTTTCTTTTTTAAAAAAATTTATATATTTGGTACAGAGTCTCACTATGCCGCATGTACTCATAATGATCCTCCTGTTTTCAGCCTTTCCAGTACAGTGATTACAGATGTGCACCAAGCACACCCAGACTCAGACACCGGTTTAGCGGGCCCGGGGCGGGGGCGTGCGGGCATGTAGTGCCAGGAATCGAACCCTGGTCCCTGTGTTTGCCTAAGCAGGAGCTTATTCCACTGAGCTACCTCTCTGGCCCTTCTTTTCTTGTATGTAATAGTATGATTTGATGTGAAAGATGCTTAAATAGAGTGCTTCTGAGTTAAGGGAAAAGGAATGAGTTTTGTTGTCATGAAACAATATTCTATAATTAGAAAAACTTAAAAATATGAATCCTAGTGTTTCTCTGAAACATATGCATATAGATTAGTGTGTGTGTGTGTGTGTGTATAATTACATATGCAGCAAAATCAATGTTGAAATTATGACTTTTCAGTGTAAATAAAATGTACAGTTCAGATGTATAGAACCATATGCAAACGTTTTTATGTAAAAATGTTTTCATAGGATCCATAAAGTACTCATGGGAATTACAATCTTATCAGCATTTCCATGGCACATACTGTATATAAGTCAAGTGGGCAAAGATCTTTCAAATATATATTTGTTTCTAAATACTCAAGTAGCAAATACTTACTACATTTAAAGCTTTTAAAAATCATTGACGAGGGGCTGAGGAGACAGCTTAGTATTCCAACACCCTGCCTGGCAACCACAAGAGCCTGGGTTCGACCCCAGGTACCACCCACTGCGCCAGCCCCGGGCCTCCGGGTGCAGTGCACACATGTATAATCCCAGTGCTAGAGGCTGAGACAGGAGGCTCACTATGAGTCTGGGCTGTGTAGTGAGAGCCTGTACCAAATAAATGAATGCATAAAAGGTTTTTTAAAAAATTGATCAAACTGCTTCAAGAGTGAGATGTCAAACTGGACTATGTACAGCCTTTCAGAAAGGCTGAGCAGAACATTCACATGCATTTAAAGGGGGGAAACCTTTCGCCTCTTACATGATACATCTCCTCCTCTTCTTGCTTCATGATGATAAGGGAAACTGAAATCTACGACCCTGGCATTTGATTCCATATGCTCTGGTAGGTCATGAACCACTATGTTAGAAATTAGTGACTCTTCGGTCAAGTGAGAAATGCTGCAATTGTAGCCATGCTTCATCTGCACTATGCAGGCTCTGCAGAAGCTGGGATCGCAGCTAACATTACTGCTGTCCCAGAGACCAGCAACTGTTCTACATCCAAGTGCAGGTGGAGCCCTGCTCAGCCTTTCTGAAACTGTCAAGTGAATCCTCTGTGGAGTTGCATCCTGAGAGGCAAAGAAAAGGGGTGAAACACTCAGGGTACAAGGAAAGCATTGCTGTCTTTTACACTAGTTAAATTCTAATCACACAGTTCACAATAAGACAGGCTAAGTGCAAAAAGAAGAATGTATCCATGTTAAGAAGTAATCACGCCTAATTCCACCTTTTCTTTTGATTATCCTAATATGTGATTTGAGGTTGAAATGTCAGCTCATCACAGAAAGAGGAAGGTGGGGAGGAAGGTAAGGAAGGAGAGCACAAAACAGCGAATCTCCTTTCAACAGCAAAGAAAACACCTGGCCAGCACACTGTGGGCTTACACATTTGGCACAGGAAGGAAAACTTCTCCCTCACAGACCCACGATCATGTCCCGCTTGGCCTGCTGCTTCAGAAGAAGTTCTGGTCATTTCTACCTGGGGCAGCGCTGGCAGACACATGGCTCCAGAACCACAGCAGCACGCAGGGCCCTCTCTGTTGGCCTGAGAAGCTGAGCACCAGAAATAGCTGGTTTTTCTATGCTAACCCTCAGTTTTGGGGTTTAATTGCAGTGTGGGCGCTTTGCAGTAAGCAGAAGGGCTCTGGGCTCGGTTGCCTGTCTTGGTTTCTGTTCTTCACTGTTCAATGGAAGACACTCTGACGACCTTATTTAACTCTAATCCAGATTTCTTTATTACTTTCAGCGCAGTATTTTACGTTAACAATAACAAAATGCTTTAGTGAAGAAATGTCTGACCCTTGGTTCATCATGAAGTCTTAACCTGCAAAAATGTTAATCTTCTGGAGTGCTGTGACATTTCATATTTGCATATAAGCAGTGACTAGATCCAGCAAAAGGGGCTGAAATAATCTACCTTTCAGTTCTCCACAGTATTATTTTATAGCTCTATGTAGCCATCCAAATATGCAAGAAAATCTGTACCCTGACGTATAATTTCCCTATCTTTAGATGTGAATAATTCAAGTTTTCCTCAAATGTCAGTCCAAATTGTGCTTTGCTCTAAGGATTCCTCGCTATGTCCAATCCCCTTTGCCTGTTTTAACTCCTTGCTACTTGTCAGAGAACTACAATCTCTTAAGTGCTGCTAATTAATACATTATAAATCTATGTTTCCCTTCATATACACACTGGACTAAAATCAACAACAGCAATAAACACACTCCTGCTTACCTATTTTATATGTTCATATCCCTTCTTTCTCTGTGCTGTCTCTATCCTGGCCAATCGGACAGTAAGTCACCGAGCAGTGACAGACAGAATGACTCAGGCTCAGGGCAAAGGGCAGGATCACCCACTTCAGCCCCGTGCCTTGGGCCCTGCAGAGCTGCTCAGGACAGGACAGGCACCCCAAGCTAGGCAGCACCAGCCCCAGAAAGCTGTTCTCTGTTTAAGTACCCTGGCAAGCAGCAGCCAATCGGCAATCTAATATGGCTTAAGTGCCACTGGTTGACATTTTGGATTCTCTTATTGCTTTCTATTTTTATCTGCATAGGAAAATTGGTGATAACTAATATCCAGTTGATCTTTTCATTCTGGTAATAAAATGATAATGCTGAAATCTTATTATCCATCCCAGACACCCATCAAAGTGTATTTTCCAGTAACACACTGCTCAGTGCCTCTTATCTCTCTCTAGGTAAAAAGGGAGGCAAGGTACCCACCCTCAGAGCTCCTTTGTCTTCAGGGCTTGGGCACTGAGGTGTGCGAAGGAGAATTCCAATTCAGCTGTGACATTTTCTCTCCATTATTATTGTCTGGAATTCTGTTGTTTCTGTATTTTAAGCCACTTTCAGGCAGAAGCTAAAGCAGTTGTAAGTTCTGCTAAAATAAATGTTTTAAACCTGAGATCTTTGATCCTTGCAATAAAATAAGAGAAAGTGCACTAGCAAAACTACGTTTGCAAATGGAAAGCAACAAGGAGTGTAGGCAGGATAGGGACAGCAGGCAGCAGAGGACAGACACAGGCACACGGGAAGCCAAATAGCGCAGACAAGCAAAACCAGCCTCTGAGCTCATGGGCTTACTACAGGCCATTTTATATGGATGTAGAAGTCGGCCCACATCTTCCTGTGGACAACAAGGCCATTCTGCAATTATGTCATTAGTTGGGAGAGAAAACAAAAGATATTGAAAATGAAAAAAGAAATGTGCACCAGCCTTCCTAGGTCTGCTATATAACGAAAGCAGTTAATTAAATGATCATCACAATGCACCTCTCATTAATAGCAATAAATTTGCTCTTCAAATTTCGAATTATTTAAACCTTTAAAGACTACAACACTAGCATTTTTTTTTCTCTTTTTCAGACAGGGTCTCACTATGCAGTTCAGGCTGGCCTTAAGCTCACTTCGTAGCTCAGGCTGGTCTCGAACTCATAACAATCCCCCACCTCAGCCTCCCGAGTGCTGGGATTACAGGCATGCGCCACCATGCTTGGCTAACACTAGCATTTTTTGAGGTTGCCAGAAGTGAGAAAATCCTGGTACTATTTAATTAAGTAATATATGATTGCAATGACCAATTTTTCAGAAAAAAAAAAAAAAAAGAAACAGGCAGCCTAATGAGCTCGGCTGTAGTGCCTGGCACTGCGGAGCGCCAGCCTTAAACGGACCCTCCCCTGCTATCTTAGAGTCAGCAAAGTATTAAGCGACATGATTCGGCAAAGAAAAGAAGTGAAGACTGCTACCAAGGCCTGTGCAGAATCTGCTCACAGCACTGCGGAGAAAGTTGCACAAGGAAAAGACAATTTATTTTTCCATCTTTACCGTTCTCTGTTCGCACTTATTAATTCATTTAGTACCACGATCATGACAAGAGAGTGTCACTCACCTTTCCGGCCAATGTCTCAGTGGAAGCAGCCTTTATTGGGCCTGATTAGCCTTCACTTCACAGCTGGCTAGTATTTGGGGCTAGTATAGATTTTCATAATGGTTTTTATAATTTTTTATTAATTCAAGCAATCTTTCTTCTTTATGGTAAAAGAATGTAACTGTATGCTCACTGTCCTCTACTTTATTAAACATCCTTCAGTGTTCAGGGAAGAATGTATCAACAATAAAAGATAATGTTGCTTTTAGCAACTTCAGTATAAAAGGACTGAACCATGATTGTTTCCTGTTCTCGGCAATGGAGGAGACCGGAAGCAGATCCCAGTCTACATCTCTATGTCCACTCTGAACAGAAGCTAATGCACGTCCCTATATTCCCTGTTCTGTCCATGAATTTTCAAAAATGGTTGTAAATCTAATTCTGAGCTGCAGCCAAAAAAAAAAAAAAAAAAAAAAAAAAACACATTTTAGCACGGCTATGTGAATGTGTGCCAGGGAACCAAGACTGACGTGGGGTGTGTGGACGCACATTCTGCTTGCAGTGCCGAAGATCAAAGCGCTCATTTTGACACTGACATGGCCACTGCTCACAGAGTCGGCTGCTTTCACCACATCCATGCACAAAAATAATCGTCTTCTATCTAAGTGGAAAGAGGCTCCTTTTTCTTCAGTTAAAATTTCTTGGCACTCTTTCCACTGGGGTGAAATGGCAGAAAGAGGCAATCTTAGAGAGATAGCTCACTGATTGAACTCCGCCTTTCTCAGAAAGTCCCACAGGTCAAGCCTGGATTGCCACGCAGACCCGGGCTCTTGCCTCTGGCTGCTGACCGGAGTTGCTGGGGCAGAACTGGACCCGCCACTTCCGACAGTCCTGCAGGGCTAGCTGTACCCCAAGGCCATCTTCCTTGCTTCGAAGTCTCCAGCTTCGAAGGGGCTGCTATTTCTGTTTCCTCCCTGTACCTAGTAGAGGTGTGGGTGCCCTCTAGGGGAAGGGCGGGAAAGCAGAGGGTGACACAGAGACCCTCAGTGATTCCAAGTAAATACAGGGATGTTGAAGGTTTCCATTCAAATAATGAATTCAATACTAATTAACAATGTAAGGTAATCATTTATGTCATAACTTGCATATTTCCCTTGATACTGGCCTTAGAAAATATCCATTTAATTATTACCTAGTTATCCTACAAAACACTGTTGATATCTATGGTACAATTTTGAGATGGCAGAGTTAAATGGCAATGGATTAATAAAAGGACAGCAATCTCATTTCAGACAAACCTATGAGTCTGAACACATGTAATCTATCATTGAATTATGAGGCAGACTGAGACAGATATTCTTCATTTCACTAAGCAGCAAGCGAACTCCACACAGAATCGCTCCTCAGCAAATTCCTGTGAGTTAGGGCTGTGTTACTTGACAGCCTCTCTTTTCTCTAATTAAAGTCTTTTTAAGATATAGCTTGAGGTTCCCACATGTTTTCATTGCTACATTTTCGTATTTCACCTCTATTCCCCAAATGGAAGAAGTCCAGATAGAAGGATTATCTGCGTATCCATCCTCCGTAGCGGCTGTGGTCAGGCCCAGCTCTGTAGGGCTCTGGCCAAGGAGGGCACCAGAAACTCACAGCCACTCACCTACTTCAAGTCATTTAAATGTACAAAATACTCCTTGGAGAGGCAAAAGCTCACTCCCCAAGGAAAAGTTTTCTCTTCAGTGTTATTTTTCTGTGAAATTTCCAGAGGAGGAAAAAGAAAACCCTACCTTTACCACCAGAGTCTCACTCAGGATCTTAGCTGACAGAGTGCAGAAGTCCAACAGGCATCATCTTACTAAAAACATGTATTTTAAGGATTCAGTGGTATGGCTGAAGATCAGAGACTCACAGGCGAGGTGGTTAATTCAAGTTATTGTTAGAATTTAGGCAGATACATTTTATACAGAAAGCTCTATGATGTGTTGTTCACTTAATACAAAAAAAATATATGTATGGGGAGAATTATAGGAAGAAATGTCCCCACAAGAACTGTCTGAGATTCGGGAGACATCGGGAAAGGGTAACGCTGGCCATGCCTAGGTCTGGCTCTGGGGCACAGCACTCATGAGCCACCACCTTGTCAGCTCCACAGCCCAGCACAGGCCGCTGCGCAGCCCTGCACAAGGTGAGCTCCTCTTCACAGGGGCGCAGAATGCAGAGCACTGGACAGGAGGGGAGAAATACCCAAAGATCCAACTTTAGGAGCTTCAAGTCATTCTTTCTTACTATTTGAGGTCCTTTTTAATCTCAGGCATGCTGCAGTGTAAAATTAAATATTGGGCACTGTGGTTCAGTCATCTGTTCACAGTTGTGATTGGAGAGACTCACCTGTATGCTACTTTACAGACACTAAAATACGTGAATACAAACATGAGCTCTAGGATTAGAAACAGGATAATGTGTACGTTATCAGAAAAACATGGTCTTTCTTTTGCTTTTTTTTCTGGCACCAGGAATTAAACTCAAGACCTTGCACTTGCCAGGCCAGCACTGTGACCCTGAACTGTGTTCCTAGCCCCCTCTTTTTGCAGTTGCTGGACCACCATGATGTCACTCAAAGAATGAATTATTGCCATTTGTAAGCACAGCCCAAAGGACAAAAGCTCCATCCACTTACACTGAGAATTCTTCCAAGCACATAGGATGGTATTTCACTAACATTATAATTCAGAAACGTATTGGAATGATTTTTACTGATGAGCTAATGACTGTGTGATCATTGAAGGAGAATCCTTTATGTGGCCAGCAAAACCTGGAAAAGAAAAACCTGAACATTGATGTAAAGACATGAAATGAACTCGTCTTGCAGATAATACAGCTCAAAATAAAATCACAGTCCTCCTAGCCTCCCAGAGCTCTAGTCTGGGCTCATATGCAGCACAGTCCATGCATCTTTCACGCTCATCGATCAGCATGCATTTCACAGATTTGAAGGGTTTCCTTATCTGTTCAAATATATGATTAGGATGTAAAAATTCATCATGCCAGTAGTTGTCATGATCAAGGACAGACGCTGTACAGCAGTAATTTTCTAGGGACCTACAAAGTAGAAACATAATTTTCTGGGTAAAACTCCGACTGAGTTTAGAAAGCTCTGATAGCAATTCTTAACATGAGAAAAGTTAAATGTTTGTGTTCTATATTTTAGTTAAGAGATCAAAGTGGGCAAATAAGACCCAGAGTACTTTCTCTGATTCAGTTTCGATCCAACTGTGAGAGACCACAGTCCAGCAGGACGCGATGGCCACCGGAAGCGTCTGCAGGCCACGTGGGCACACACACCTCCTGCCTTTCCCCTCTCTTCCCACATAGAAGCAGGGGCTGCCGTGGGATTGTTGTCAGGTGCAGAGGTTTCAGAATGAATTTTTACAACCCAGATGATGGACTGGTACACTTCAAAAATGAGGTCATGACTCTGCTAAACACATTTCTCTGCTCTCTTGCTCTGTCTTGACTAGTTTACATTGTAATGGAGCAATAACATTTTAAAAATTTTGAATAGGCACTTACTGGAATTACAGTTAATCCTGATACAATCTAGATGGGGAAGAATAGATGAGAAATGAAAATTTATCCTTCAAGGTAATAGCTGCAGACATCCAATAAAATCACAGTCCACCCTTCCGGGGACAGACACATGCAAATATGGCCACTCCATATCATTATTTTTTGCATACTTCTAGAACCCAGATTTATTATTATAAAACTGCACCATTGGAAACAATAATAGAATGTTTCAAAGAAAATGGCCAATTCAAACAAAGCTACATGGTGACAAATCTAAGTGAACAAAGAGTAGTTAACTGTCAAAGATGCTTGACTTAGACTGGTTGCACCTCTCTCCCCATCTGTGAAAGAACATGTCATCATTTTTAAGAAAATTAAAAAGTGCTCCGTCACAATGGGGTGCAGTGCAAGCTCAGCTAGGCCCAGACATCTTGGACCTTGGAAAGCTAAGATCCCACAAAGGCCAACGGAATCTTTCAGAATTTGCCATGGTCACATGGAGAGCGAGTTGGAAGTATTCTCACCTCACGCTGATGTTTTTGTTTGTTCACCTGGTTTTTAAAAAATTTCATTTTCTGGGGCACAATGTATTAGCAGCCAGCTGTTGGCTGGATTCTATGTCTTGTATTAGAAGAAACCACAGTGTGCGTTCTACAGAGTCGCCCTCTGGGCACTCAGCCTCCCCTCTCTGTGCTTCCCGTGGTATCTCCGTGCAGTAAGTGTCATGAACATTGCCATTGATTTTCCTTTTCTTATATTTGCTTCATGCAAAGACAGATACTGTAGGATTGGAATGTCTGGTGTGGATAGCAAAGACTGATTGCACTGGTTAGCATGACAGAACCGCATGGGGGGTGTTGTGTGTGTGCATTTTTCATATAGGCAGAGAGACGTGCACTTTTTGGTTTTGGTTTGAACGCCTTTGGGGAAGATGAAAAATATCAACCTAGATTCTGTTTCCATGTAGCTGAGTTTGTCATGTGTCGTCAACCGCATCAGAAAAGTGGTTGCAAGCAGCCAAGGACCAGCAGCGACACAGCTCTCTCTACAGAATGCTTTGCTGATGAAAAATTCCCACAAGTGTCCCCCACTTTGGGCGGCAGCCTCTGCTATGATTAGGCCTTTTGGACGGGCTTGTAGTAACCTGTCGTCGCCACTAGGGGGAAATCTAACAGAACAGGAAATGAGTGCTATGTTAAAGAATTTTCAAGAGTCATTTATCATTTAATGTGATTTTGCTAGTGTTTAATTGAACGCAGTTACATGCGGTAACATTCCAAGGGGCCAAGTTTTGCTCTATGAGCTACCATTGTGCCCACACGACTTGAAAGTCTCGGTAGGGCCGCCGCATTCTTCTGGTCTTTCCTAAATCTATGCAGATACAGATTTGATCTTTCCTCCACTGTTGGTTTGTTTGTATGTGTGTTTAAAACTTTCACAAATACAGTAAAACCTCATTCACTTGTGCTTCTTTCATTTGGAGTGAACTATTGTATTGGAACTTATTGGGCAGAACATTAAAGCTCCATTTGGTACGAACAGAGATCTCCCGAGAAATTTTCTTTCAGAACAACAAACAAGGTTTTAAAATGGCAAGTTCACGCCAACTGATTTCAAATCCTGCACTGGGAATTGAAGACACAGATTTGCATGGCTCCAGGTGATAATGGGGGATTCTTATCCAGAGTTCCAATGAACCTAGTGGGCCCTTTCCTTCATAAGAGTTTTCCAGCTGGTAGTTTGTGTTTTTGAATGTAATGGAAAAACACAACCACTTACTTTTTTACAATCTATCATTCAGATGTTTTCTCTATTCAGCTTGATGTTCCCCTAAATTCATGCAGGTTGGTGAGGTTTTACTGTAGCAACGGCCCCCTCCTACCACTACTCATAAACAGGAAAGCATTATCTTTCTGTAGAAGACACTGTGTCCTCCGTGTTCTCATGGCTGTTTGCTGAGGGCCGCAGACTTTGGGCATTGAAGGGTTGTGGATAGCTGTTTGAGAGCAAAATATCACCACACAGTACTTTAAAACAGAAAGGATGGAGGACCACAAAGGTGGCTATTCAAAGGAGAAGCCCAGGAGAGAGTAAAATCACCTGCTGATCGAGATAACATCCCTGAAATTTGCAAATTTGTATGCACATCATTTAAATAAAGTTAGGCAGATTTTCATTTGCCTGAAAGAACATCACTTATAACTGATAGAAATGAGAAAATACAACAGGTCACTCAGCCACGCTGAGTCCTCATTATTTACGTTTTCATCTCACTGGCAGCAATGGCTTCACTTTTAATAACCTTTAGTGGTCGAAATCACAAAACAGTAAGCGATGTTAAACATAACAAACACTAAAAGATGCCCCCGAGTCTAAATTAATTTAAAGGATGAAAATAAGAACATTAGGTGTTTTAACTTCTCATGACAAACAGGCTGCTTGGTAAATGTTCGCAAGCAAACTGAACAGAGAGAGTGAGCGGTAGTTGAACGGGAAGGCAGGTGGTTACCTAGGTTGACCGTCAGCTTCACGCGGCCCGCGTCCAGCTCCAGCCGGAGGGTGTCCGCGGAATCCCTGGACGTGGTGGCCATCAGAATGCCGTAGGCGCGCTGGGACCTGAACCGCAACGACACGTCTTCGGCCTCCGTGTGCATCACCACAGGGAGCTGGATCTTCATGAACATGCTCCCGTCATAGCTCAGAACTGTTGCTTCTGCAGACAGGAAACGGATGAGTGAAGTTCTCGTTTTAATAGTGCAGCTGTAGTTGGAAAGGCGTTACCCGCTAAAGGCTGTCTAGAACACAACACAATCCAATCAGCTCCTCTGCTTAAAAACAAGATCCTTCACATGGAAAGAGAAGTCACAGGGTAAGTCCATTCAGGGTAAGTATGAAGCAAGGGTGGCATCAGCCCTCTGTCCTCATATCCTTTTATCTGTAGCATTAATCATGTTTGAGCAGAAGTGTGTTACATGAATATTTCCCTTCTCAATAGCAGACACCACGTTTTTCTCCTCCCCCTCCTGCTCTTCCCCCTCCCCCACCCCTTGGCTTCCTTCTCCTCATTAACCCTTCTGTGGGAATGGAATGCAGGGAATTTGCCCTGAGCTCTTTGTAATTTTTTTGATTTTTTTAAGAGAGTGATTCACTAAGCTGCTACTTTACTCAAGCTGGGCTCAGAAGCGTGATCCTTCTGCATCAGCCTCCTCACAGGGCTGCTAAAATTAACAGGCGGTCACAGGTAGAACCCTGCTTGGAACTAGCAGCAATGTAGGGGGGGGATGGACCACAAGGTCACTCATGAGCACTGTGGAGCGAGCCAGCCTCACACCGGCACTGAATCGAGCAAGGAGTGGGCAGGGCAGAAAGCGCCCAAAGCCAGAGACCATGGGGCCAGAGGGAAATGCTGGTATAATTTTTCAGACTCTATGTTTAAAAGCAACACTAATAATGAAATGCTGGTATGATTTATATCTCCATGAACACAATGGAAAAGGCAATGTTCCAAAAGAGAAGCTGACCATGTTACCCAACAAGAGAACAAGTTCCCTAAAGCACAAACTATAGCTTTATTTTGCGGTACATTTAGAGGTCAGGAGTAACTTAAAATGTTATCTATAAGTACCACCTGGTGTCATGAAAATACCAAGCCACTGAGACAATGTCAACTGGTTACACACCTTGGTTATGGTGAATAAAGATAGGGTGGGATGTGTATGGCAGTGTCACTAAACTAAGGCAGCAGTGTCACTAAACTACTGTAGATTAGGGAAGTTGCCTCATGTTGTATTAAATACCTAAAGTCATGAATACAAACTGCTTATGGGAAATATTTTAAGGGAAAACCCTCATCAGAGCTGAGCACCAAGGGGCTCTGCCGTCCTGTAACACAGATACTGCTTTGCACTTTTACTGGTTCTGCTAACTCAGAGGGCTGTTTAACAGGAAAAGCTCTACCTTGAATTCAAATGAGGGAGGTTGTACTGTGCTGGCTGTTTATGCGGCACAACCCTTTCTTCACTGACACAACTGTCCTCAGCATTAAGACTGCACGGCATCGGAGATGCTGTGGTTCTGCAGTTACAGCGGAACCTGACTCCTTGCAGCTGACCTACATGGCTCGGCACAGCCCCAGCCTCGCCTCTCTCTGGCATCCACAGCCAACATCTCTTGCTCGCCTGGCAAGCTCCGCTGTACCTGCCAGGCTCTCAGGAAAGCGCCTGCAGCCCAGTCTTGAAAGACCTTACCCTCAAGCTCTTCAGTTGGCTGAGTCTTTCTACATGTGAGGTGCTTGTCAAATGCTGCTCCAGAGAGGCCTGCTCCCCATTACCGTCATGCTAATCTATTAAGCATTTTCCTTCTCTCTCTCTCTCTCTTTCTCTCTCTGTTTCTCTCTTTCTTTCTTTCTTTTGTTTTTTTTTTTGTATTTGGTACAGGGTTTACAAATCGCACTACATAAATCAGACTCATAGTCTCCTGTTTTCAGCCTCCCAAGCACTGGGATTACAGGCGTGCGCCACCATGCCCAGTCTCCATTGCAGTCTCAGTGCACCCAGGAGATGGGGCGTTAGTCTGCTGAGCTATCTGGGAGGCCCCAAGCATCTCATTTTTAATGCCATCGTTTCTGATCTGCTGTGTGCGGAAATCTGCACTTGCCCTTCCTCCCGCAGGCCCTGCCCTGGAGCCAGAGAACAGATTCTCAGAGCCTCTTCTGGCTGGTCACCGGGGCTGCAAGCTCTGGGCTGTCAGATGTGCCGCCGAAGCCCATAGGGACTTCTTGCGCTAACAATCATGCATGATGTTATGAAGTATCAAAGAGCTTCTCTAAAGTAGAACACAAAGCTTATATGAATGCTAATCAAAGAAGTTAATTTTATCTATTGCAAAAGGTAGCTATAATGTGTGACCAAAATTTAACTTGAAGTCTACTTTTAAAGAGATACTTGGATTGCACTGGTAGTCTACAGAAGTACCTAAGCTGCCACTGGAAAAACTAAAGTGTGGTCTTAGAAAACAGGGCATGTGTGTCACGTTACTGGCTTCTGTAACTAGACAAGAGGTTTCAATCATGTGTGAAGTTTCCCTGGCACCCAGGGCAGCAACCCTGAAAGGAAAGAGGTTACTGCAGAAGAGCCAGTGGTAACTGCCCAATAAATGAACATGGCTGTAAAAGTAAATGCTTGAGAAAACATTTTTTGGAAAACCTTAAGTGAAATTTGTTCTTGGCTTTTGTTTTCCTACACTTAATCTTAAAGTATTAAATATCACAGTTTAAAGTTTGAGCTATCAACTGTTGAGTAACTCTGCTATCAAAAAACAGTTTCCTCCTAGTTATTAATCTATACAACTCTTCTATTGTTCAAATGTCATAGTTTTAAGACTATCTCTTACCCTTCTGTGAAGTTTAATTTAGAGACTAAGCAGATATATACCATTAAAAAATACAGCTGTTCTGACAATCAATCATAAAAGTATTATGAAATGTAGTTCAGAGAAGGAAAGTAATCAGGATTACGGGATGCTAAAACCATCCAAAATGCTGCCTGAATGGTGCATGGTAAAGTGATACAACTCAAGTGGCCCATTTTTAGCAGTTCTCAGTGTGAAAATAACTCATTAGGGCTGGCCAAATAGCTCAGCAGATTAAAGTGCCTGCAAGTAGGTGCAAGGGCTGGGGGTTTGATCCCCGGGCCTGTGGTGCCGGCCCCACCCTTGGGCCACACTGAGACTGCAATGGAGACTGGGCATGGTAGTGCCTGCCTGTAATTCCAGCTCTTATGAGGCTCTAAACAGGCAGATCACTAAGAGTCTGATCTAGGAGTGAGACCTTGAACACCCTATAGACCCTTCCCTAAAAAAATACAAAAAAAGAAAATAGCTTGTTGATGAACAAGGACTGAAAGCCTCAGTGATTTCTCATAATTAGAGGTCACATTTAAGTGCAAAAGAAAAGAAAAATGCACGAAGTCCTAGCCTTGACTTGACAGCTAGACGTTACCCAACACTCTGACATCCAAAGTTTACACTACTTAGCAGTGTATTTTAGGAGCAGTAAAATTATTTTACCATTTAAAATATAAAATGTGTTCTTTAGAGGCCTACTTTAGTGCAGTACTTGCTAGGGGAAGTGAAGAAAAGTTTTAACTTTGTCTTCTATATCTCCTTCTTCTTGTCATTATGTTTGATAAATTTGCTTTGCTGCAGTGTCCCTTGTCACAGCCTAAAGTGTACACCTGTCTTGGTTTTGCCAAGAGGCAGTCGCACGTTGCAATCAACAATGAAAACCAGACAGCAAGCCAAGTTATGTTGCTCTGGCATCTGTCCCTCCATCTGTTAAGAGCTTAACAAATGAGTACGAAGTAGACCTCTACTTATACTAAAACTCTTATTTTATATATTTCTGAGTATAATTTCTATTATACAAATTATTCTTTCTTATAGGGTCAGTACACATAGAACAAAATACTGTATCACTTAGTGAAGAAATGTTTTGTTGTTTCTCATAAGCCTTTGGCTTCCCTAATGTGGAATGAAAATTTCCTAGGATGGCAGCAAACTTCCCTTGGTCGTAGTGTCTGACATTAGCATACTTTTAAGTTATGGTGAATAATTATCACCATAAATCATCAGCTAGTATTCAATAACTGCAAAATAGAAATGTTATGAGTGTCGGCTTTTATTTGTTTAGTTATTTTCATTTCAGGAGTGATGGCTGGATTCCGCGAATCGACAGCCTCCTGTGATGACAACACCTCTAACAGAAAAGGCAGGGACAGCTCTCTCCTTTAAACTGGGACTTGGAGGTTTAAGCATTCCGGTTTGCCAAACTAGGGAAGAGCTGGAAACAGGACAGAACCCATTTCCGCTGTGGCTCTGATCGTGACAGCCAATCAACCTTTCCCTCGCTCTCGGTGGCACCACCATGCGAGAAAATTCTGAGAAACAAACACCCCACACAATGTGCTGCTGTGGTCTCAAGGAAAAACCGTGTCAAATGACTACTCTACTTCATAAATGTCCAACATGGAGACACAGAAATCCACAGAAATTCCGAGTTGATCATGTGCTAAGAAACGTTTCAACGTACACTCTCAATGGTGGTGGCAATTTCAGCTGCTGCCAGGCATTCACACCTGCTTTGCTCTCATTCTGGCTCCAAAGACTCTACAATTTTGTTTTGTTTTGTGGTATGAGGGATGGAACTCAGGACCCTGCACTTGCCAGGCAAACACTTAGTCTCCTGAGTTATCTCCCGGCCCCAAGACGCTACAGTTCCTACCTATATTTTTGCCGTATGCAGTAGCTGGATATAGCCACAGGGTGGTACACCATGCTTATGTACCCGAAGGCTTTCCTCATTCATGTGACCACTGAGTTACACTTTTCCATCTGTGCTTCAGGAAGGGGCTTCAGACCTACGGCTTTCTGAGTGGTGAAAATTAAAATAGAGCTTCAAATCATGCAGGTACACTGATCTCCTATAATGCCTACCGTAGTGTAGCTTGCCAACTCTGTCACTTTTTCCTCTCTTTTGGCAAATTTCCAAAAGCCAACTAGACAAACAAAAACTGGAAAGGCAATGCAAAAGAGGACATTTGTAAGGAACATAATCCAGCTACACAGGAAGAGCGGAGTTCAGACAACAACTCACCAATTACATTCTATTGTAAGGAGAATTAACATATTTATGTGATAAACTATTCACTCACCTATTGACCTAGTTGTGTACGTCTTCATATGATACTAAAGAATGGCAGCATTGTGGTAGGAAATTAACCTATTACTTATTATTAATTTAGTAGTAATTGTGCATAGTTACTAATTTTAGAAATATAATTGATAAGACAATGCACCCCACTTTTAACATAAAAAATAAAAACCACACTTCAATTTTGGGTCCTACAAACAGTGCCTTGTCTCTTGGGAGTTTTAGGTTCAATCAATGGAACTATTTCAAGAATGAAGGACAGCAGCCAGCTAAATGAGCAGCTTAACAATAAGAGGCGAGGTACCTTCAGACCAAATACCTAACAGAGCAACGCTATCTGCATCAGGAGAGGACAATGGAGCAGCTCATCGATATTTCTTCGTATCGATTTTCAGCTCCACCGTAGAAGATACGTGACAATGGGCAGTGACGGGAGCATGTATCTGAAGGACTGGGTCGATGGCAGGATGGGCTTGGCGTCATTTGTTCTGCTATTTCCTCTGTCAGCCTACTCTGCAGGTCAGCGGGTGACAGCTGCCACACTTCAGGCTTCCTTTCCCCTTATTCCTTTCCTTCCAAGGAAAGAGTAAAAAAACGTAGCTTCACCACCTCCTAGAGAAGAAGTGGGACAACCTGCTCAGAGATGCAAGCGAGACAGCTATGCCTTGTGATCAAATAGGTAAAGGGCTCACCTGAGATAGGCTTGTTCCTAGCTTCAGGGAAGTGTGCCTTTAAAATTCAGATTGGATTATGAAATAATTTATGACTATAATTTACAATGTAGATGACTGAAAGCCAGCTTATTTGTCAGTGGGAATGCTGCTGCATGGGACAGCCGATAAATCAGGTAAAGTAGTCTTACCTGATAGTTCTGGGGAGCTGCAAAGCTACAGCTTAGCTCACCTTAAACACTATCTGTCAGCCACAGATGCTAGCACTGGGGGTCAGAGTGTGGCTAATTTGTGGGGTTTTGTTTTTTTTACTGTCTTTCATCCTAAAGTTAAAAGTTGAGCAAAGCTGGGTGGCACATGCCCAGAATCCCAGCACTTGGGCGGCTGAGGCAGGAGGATCACTGTGAGTTTCAGGCCAGTCTGTGCTACAAAGTAAGTTCAAGGCCAGCCTGAACTGCAAAAAGATGGAAAATAAAAAGTGGGCAAAAGCGACAGAAGTACACAGCTTTGGCTGTGATCTACGTGACTGAAGACACATGTCTATCCCTGCAGTACACTTAAAGATCCATGTCTTTACAGATCCAGGCCCTTTGAAAACCGTTAAAGGCTGATCGGTCATGCATGTCTGGTGTGGGATTCATCTCACCGGGTTTACTGCATGAAACATATTTCAATCATCATCTTGTTTGAGGTCAGCATTTAATGTACTTTTCATCTACAAGAACTGGCTGCTGTATTTTTTGGAAACCTACCTCTCTCACAGGACCTGCCAAGGTAGCCTGTTCCAGAACAATCACAGACATATCTGTTCCACCCATCCCTGCACATGCCGTTATTTTTGCAAGGGTTGCTAAGGCACGGTTTTGCTGTCTCTCTGGAGCAGGAGGGTTTCACCCCAGCAGTGCTCTGCACTTCAGCCATTTGCCGGATGTCTTTGCTTTGGCCGTCAATGAATAAATCTCGGATGCAGCCCACATAGCCGTAGTTGAGCAGGGCAGTCCACACCTCCGTGGGGAAGACAAGGCCGGCCTTGTTCTCTGGCAGGCCTCCGAGGTACAGCTCATCATCCAGGTCCAGAATCTCACTCTCGCCAGGGGCGGTGTAGGGCGTGCGCAGCGTGTTGACGGAAATGGTACCTGGGAGAGAGAGGACAGAGGGTCTTCAGCATGCAGAGCTCTCTGCTCAGCACCTGTTCCCACTTTCATTTGCTTAGGGGCAGCCCCTTAAGAGCAGACCGTGCTTGCTATTCTTGCGTGTCTGCTACTTCCAAGTTATATTATGAAATTCAGTAACTTATAAAATAAAACAGTCACTAACTGAAGTGGTTCCTTTGGACTTTGCAAATGAAAATAAAAATATTACAGGAAACCAACAGTATTTCTCAGCCTCTAAAAGCTGAGCCACTAAATAAATACTTACATAAAAATTGCATTCTATGTCACCCTCTGAAACAGTCAGATGTCCCTTGGTGATGCTTTTCAGAGCTAGTATATATGTGTGAACCAAAGAAAGACTGTGTGGCCCTCATTTTAACTGACTTACCTGTTTACAGTGGACACAATAGTTTGACTGATCATTTAGGTCAAAGCCAACCTCTTCACTCCTAGCTGCATGCATAATATATTGATTACCTCTGTGATTTGGAATTTCTTACCCATAACATGGTCATGGTCATATAACGTATTGCGGAAAATATGTTCCATGTATTAAATAAAATAAACCAGTGTCTGGTTATAGTATAGCAGCTTACTTCTTATAGCACAATCCTGTACCTAAAGCAATACGGCTTAGCTTTTACTTCAAATGTTCAGGTAAGTAAATGCTATGCATTTAGAAACATATGAGAACTTAGGGCTTAAGTGAAATGATCAAATATTCATTTATGTGGAAATATTAAAGGGTCATAAAAATGTGGAATCCATGAAAAAAACATAAAAAGCATATCCCTAATTCACACATAGATACACTGTCAGATTGCAAAAATTCCACCAATATTCAACCTCCCAAACAACTCTTATACAGATGCAAATATACACCACACGGCTCCACTACCACGTTTTGAGTACATTTATTTTTCAGATATAAATCATAATGCAAAGGAGGAAGAGTCTGAAGACAAAATCAGCGAAGTCTGACAGGCCTGGAGCACTGGCACCGGCGCTGGCTCAGAGACAGAGGGAGCAGACCTGAGAAAGACTGGAGATAGGGAAGGGCGCAGAGAAGATTCAGGAAGGGGCCGCGGAGGGGGCCCACTAGTTACAGGCCGCATGCGCACCCAGGTGAGGCGCATGCGTGCTGGCCTCCTCTGGGCCCCGCAGGGTCCTCATCCCAAAGGCAGCGTGGTCCCCAGAGCTGCCGCCCCGCAGGACTGGTTTTTGTGACTGTGAAGGACAGAGAAGCCACTGACAGAAACGGCCAAGTCATTAAGAGAACATTTGTCTTTCTAGACTTGCAGAAAAAGAAATGGAAAAAGCTCCCAGGAGAGAAAGACGCAAAGGCACTGCTATTTTTGGCCCTTGAACAAGGGCAGTATGATTGGGATTCCTGGGAGGCAGCAGGAAAGGAAAAGGACCAAGCTTCATGCCTCATGCTCAGGCCCGCGCGGCGTCTGGATGCAAATTCCCACTTCGGAACTTGCAGATCCCATAAAATCCAACTTAGCAAAATCTAAGAAACGGCATTTGAAGACGCGGGATTTCTGTAATGTTGAGAGAATGGTGGTTAACAGGACGGTCCTTACGTGCATTCTAAAGACTTGTTTTTTCAAAAGTCTGTATAAAATACCCAGGAAGTGACTTAACAAATATGGGGAGACAGAATGAATACCGAGGACAGACGGAACGGTACCTCGGTTCTGTCTCCGTGGTGCAGAGCGCTAACCAGGGCCCACGCGCGCCCAGCTTCACCCTGCACTGCACCCTCTGTCCCAGGAGTAATTTTAAAGAGCACAGTCTGCATTTACGTGGACTGCAAAGGACTATAATGCAGCGAACATAGCATATTACATTTTTAAGGTAAAGGAGAGAGGGGCATTGTTGTTTTTCAATTGTTACAAGAAGGCCTCACAGAAGCTGTAGCATCTTGGAGGATTTGATACAATAGATAAGTGTTACGAGAAACAGAATTTAGCAAGGTAACAATAAGAGTGGAATATATTTATAATCTGTATTTAACTCCCATAATCAGCTTTGTTTTATATAGAGAACAAGCCTGATCCAGCTTAGAAAGGAGGAAAAAAAGAGAAAGAAACTGGGCACAACAGTATCCTACTGCTGATTCTCCTTATTCGGAAAGTCATCCTGATGCCGAATGAGTGGGTTCCCGGGACAGAAGGCCTCCTGGGCTGCAGCAAAACATGGTTATCTCTGCCGCCATCAGCCCTCTTCTGCGGCCACAGGACCCAGACAATCGACCACCTGCAGCATGACATCCAGGACCAAAGACGGGCTTTCTTGGGTTTTATTCATGGGGTGTTAGTGTCTGCTCTGAACGAAGTATTTTAGGAAAAATTTCAGACATGTTTTATGAATGTGTTTATGGCTAGAGTACCACAGTCCTTAACACTCTTTTATTTTTGTCTTATAACTAATGGAATAAGACCATATTTTTCTTGTAGCCCCATGCACATTTACTGAATCAAAACAGAAAAATCTTTAATTCCAGTGTGATAAGGGACCAAAATGTTTTGTCTCTTAGTATGTTTTTAATTAAATGCTGAACCATCAAGTGAATTTCAAGCCAGCTTGCCAGTTTTAACCCATATTTCAAAAAACTCTGATTGAGGGGCCTGCCTTTAGCTCAGCTGTGTAAGCATCTGCATACACAAAGGTAGGCAGGCAGAGCCATATACCAAAGTCGGTCCCCAGCTCCAGCTGCAGGGCCAGACCTGCCCTTCAGGCAGCCTGAGCTACAAAAAAAAAAAAAAAAAAATCTGATTGAAAAGGTGCCATAAATTATGTTTCTTCCACTGTTGTTTTCTGTGTCTATGAGAGACAGTTTTAGTTCTTAAACAAAAAAAAAGGCAATAATGTAGGACAGAGAAAGAAAAATATAATACTAATTTCAACTCACATATAATCAAAGAGCAGCTAGAATTTTAATTTAGCCATGGAGTCAAAGTTAAAAAGACGTATAGGTGGGTCTGCCCGGTGGCACTCTGAGAAAACTCTCCAAACAGGCACGAGAATGGAAGACCCAAGTTTGAATAATCAAATAGAGTGTCTTCTGTATATTTTACTCTGTATTTTACAAACTCCTTATGGAACAGAAGCAAGTAAAAAGGGCAGAGGTTAAGTTGGAATTAAAACAGTTATTTTTGCAATTGAAAATGTATAAACTATTTGAAAGAATAATTAAAATTCATTGCTGAGTCAAACTGGGATAGCTGGATTTTCACTTATGTATGTGCAAACAAATACCCAAACTGCAATATTTCTGATGACAGACTTGAGTGTAGGTCACAATCAGAACTGTACTACAGTTAAGAATCAAATGATATGTTCACCTGAGTTAGAGCTGCCCCCGAATCTGAATTAGCTGAAGCCAACTTAACACATACACACGAGCTCAATGAAATTTCACCGTTAGTGGTCCCGAGTGTGTGTTTCATTACCATGAGTTACAAAGGCAGGGATTTCCAAGAGCACAACAGATGAATATTTAAATCTTGTGCACTGATAAAGAGCAGTTAGTTGTTACTGCAGATGGGTATATCAAGAGAAAAATGAGTGTTTTCCAAATAAATAAATTTTTCAGAAATGATGTAGATCTGGGAATATCATTGGATTATTCCTGGTTTTCTAGGAATCAAAAATATTGACATGACCTCTGCAGATTCTCTCCCACACTTGACTCCTTCCACATAGGTCCTATAAATGTAGAAGGAGAGCTATAAATACCATTTGAAGTTTCTGGTAAAGTCAATCAATGCTCTAAACATTGTTATGTTAATCTGTCAAAATTGGTGGATGCTATTCAGATTTTGGAGTTTATTTAAATTAGTGTTTTATGCTTCAACAGTTAAGAATACAAAACAGCCTGCTCTGCTATTTTACTTTTTTCAAGCAGTGAAACTGCAGTTCCTATGTCCATATTACCTGAATAAATTTAATATTAGAAAAACATTAGGTTGCATTAACATTTAATCCTGTGTATAAGCAAAGGGATAAAAGCAAGCCAACAACGCATTTAAGAATATTTAAAAGCATAAATAATGAATTATCCATTCTTATCCAATTGTGTGGAAATGGGAAATTGCCAAAAACAGCTCCTGTGACAAACATGACATTCAGCTTCACGGTCTGACATGGTGTGGATAACCTGCTGGCTTCTCCTTCTCCCATTTTCCTTGGGTTTTCTATTTGCATAATATCAGTTTATAGGGTGAGTAGAAAACAAAGATCAGATTTAAGGTAAACTTAGTTGCATTCCAGTTCTAAATTATGGTGAAATTTGAACTGCTCAGGAAGAGGAGTACGAAAGAGCGTGCTGGGACGGAGGTGCTCTTGGCTGGCGACACAGACCGACCTCCAGGGCAGCCCGTCACCCCGAGCAGGCCCGTGGAGCCCCTATCTGGCTTCTCTGCACCTCACGGCAGCCCTTGCACAAAATGTGGAGTGGACAAGAAGATCTCTAAGGTTAATTGTGAACAGTAGAACTGCAGATTGCTGCTTAAAATATTGTGAAGTGCCAATTTTGTCACTCCATAACTATCCTCTGCATCCTACTGCAGAAAGCTCTTTCCACAAAGTTATAAATGTATTTCTCTGCTTCATCCATTGTTAACAGTTCAAACATGGTGAAAAGCCTCAGTTGTAGACCCAGATGCAGCAGAACAGGGAAAAACGTGAAATGTGAAATAAGTGATTTTCATAAAATGGTAAAAAGAAACAGTTTTAAAAATCCAATTTTTTTTTTTTTTCAGAACTGGGAATTGAACTCAGGCCCTTGCACTTGCCAGGGAAGTGTTTATTCCATGCAGCCATCTCCCCAGTCCCTTAAATTGGACTTTACATTTATTTGTTTATTTATTTATTTATTTATTTATTTATTTATTTATTTATTTTGCGGAATGGGGGATTGAACTCAGGTCCTTGTGCTTGCCAGGGAAGCGCTTATTCTACTGAGCCATTTTCTCTGCCCACCAAATATTAACAGTGGGTATTTTGAGGGATTCTGAGTGGAGAGAGGGTCTGTTTCTTGTTGTTGTTTAATTTTCTGTCTTTAAAGAAAAGTCAGATACATCTATAAAAAAAATCTAAAGAAAATGTCATTTAGGCAATATCTGTGAACTAAGCAACTGCACTGGAGATAGCAATGTGCAGTTCTAGGGTCATGCTTGGAATGCCTGTTGTTCAGGTCTTCTAAAAGTGTACTGCTTCTAATTTCATATCAATTACTGCTATACTGTTTCTCAAGTAAATGTTTGTTTAAAAAAAAGAGTAATAGCTGGGCATGTGGCACACATCTGTAATCCTAGCACTCGGGAGGCTGAGGCAGGAGGATTGTTGTGAGTTTGAGACCAGCGTGAGCTACAAAGTGAGCTTAAAGCCAGTCTGAACTGCATAGTGAGACCTTGTCTCAAAAAAAAAGAGTAATAAATGAAAACAAGAGACAAAAAACCATATACAATGCTGTATATGGTTAGATTTCTAAGTTTCTGTGTAAAAATATTTAATTCTTTATTCCTATTTTTTAATTTTTTGTATTTTTATTTGATTTTACATTCTGTAAGGATTCAAAGTTTAACATATCATGCTTGATGTAAAAACCTGCTCTGTGTTATGTCTAAGATGTTTGATATTCAGACAGATAGACAGATTGAGTTTGAAGAACAAAATTTAGAGAAAAAGAAGGGCTACAAAGACAGCCAATATTTTGGCCCTAGCCTTTCAAAGTCAGTGAGGACTCAGCACATAAGAGAATCTGTAGTAACATCCTGTAACTCAATGATGTCCCAGATTTTCTGATCAAGGAGATTATGGGGCCACAGAGGAATGCGATCGATGATGGATAGTGTGCCTAAGGAGAGTCATCTGGAGAGTAAACTTTCTCTCAGGCTTCCACAGAGAGCAAACTGGCCAAGCAATGACCATGATTCATCCACATGGCTGACACTGACAAAGGATCTACAAACTGCAGTACAGGGTTTCAGGGTAAATCTTAAGGGTATTTGACTGACCTTGCCAGATACAAAAGTTACATTTCTTGTTATATAGGTCTTGCTTTATCTTGTTCTTAACCATCCAACAGACAAGTATAAAAACAAGGAATAAAAGTAAAGCCATATTAATATGCTGAGCTATAAAAGGCTCAAGTCAACAACTTCTGACACTGCCAGTCCTGCGATAACCCACTACTATTACGGACTACTGGACTATATTGGAATATTTTGCTGAATTCACACAACTACAATATTTAAATGGCAGTGGAATACCCTTCTCTGACAAAACTAAACAAAAAAAGTGGATATAAATGAGGGACCGTTCTGTATCTATATATACAAAATAGGATAGATATACAGCTACTTTCCCTTAATTCAATGAGAAAAAAAAATCGTAGTAATAGTGTTTGGTCAGGATATCATATCTGCATCTTGTACTATGAATAACCACTATGAAGACAACAATATGCAATGCATTAATTATTGAAACTGTCCTATTAACCTGTTTTGAAACTGTCTCATTGCTATTTTTTCCTCAATAAAATTAATTTAAAAAAGAAAAAGAAAACGTCATTTAAAAACAAAAAAGGGCTGATCCTGTCATTTGTTATCAGCTTATTTGAATTTACCATGAGCTGGGAACTGGAGGAATTAAACTGATTTATTAAAAAAATTAAATCTTACAATACAGTTGAAAAGTTTAATATCCATTGGCAAGATTCGTGAGGAAGGGCACCTCCTTTACTGTAGATATGAATGTAAACTCAGCCACTAGTTGCCAACAGTGAGTTGTCATTACCTTTCAGAATTAAAAATAAAATTAATGCTGCCATCTCAGAATTGGACAAATAGACACAAAGTTGACATGAGTGAAGATATTATGTACAAAGTAATTTGAAACACTGAAGTTTGTTTTTAAAAGTCAAATGGTCAGTTTTCACCAATAGAGGTGTACCTAAGTAAACACCAGTATGTTCAAGTTGAGGAATAGAAGACAGCACTGTGACGAGGGGCTTGAGCTCTTGGTGAGCTGCGCACCACACAACACAGGGCTGTGTACGTTCTTGTTGTTCTGCAGGTGTGGCTCTGCCATCCGTCCCCTAATGTATGTGTTAAATATACCTTAATGTCTGGAAAATCCCTTCAAGCCAACTACCTTGCGGACCCTGCGGGCGGAGCCGCAGCGCGGTGCAGACTGTGTGCAAGAGGGAAGATCCACGTGCCAGAGCCTAGTCTTGCCGACCGGAATTCCCATCGACGGCACACAAGCATTCGGCCCCTCCCCACACACGCTGTGTACCGTGCATATGCAAACACACACACACACACACACACACACACACACTCGTGCCGATCGATGCTCACGTGGGGACTGTCCAATGATCACACGCAGGGCTGGGGAACTGTGAACGCCGCGCGATCCCCAGCTTGCAGGTCACCCTGAGTGTCCAGCCCTGCGGCCATTGAAGGTGCCGAGTCCAGCGTGGTCGGGCCGTCGGCTTCCTGCTGCCTCCCCCAGGTCTGCCCGAAGGTCCACGCACAAAGTAGGAACAGCGACTAACAGCCTCAGCCACACCCTCTCAGCACAGGGCACACAGGCTCCCGTGCAGCTCTACCAGCACGGGACGCTGGCCTAAGTGCTCATTTAGGCTGACAATGTTCATTGTACCCGAATGAAAGCACTATTCACATGTACCTAGTCCATTTTCTTTCCCCGCTGCAATCAAAATTGCGTGGAAGCGAAGTCTTGATTAGAGGGGTAGTTGGGGAACAAGAACACTAAAGAAACAGGGTTCTCGGCAGAAGAAAGGGGAGCGCAAGACGCCTGGAGTCCAGGCACTCTCCCTTCCACGTGGATGAAGGGCCGAACCTTGAGAAGCAAGTCCCCGGGAGGACGTGCCTCTGGGCCTCCCGTGAGCTCATGTTCCTCCTGGCTTCCTTTCCTTTCTTCATTCTTAATTTTTTAAATTTATGTACTCGGTACACAGCCTCACTGGGCAGCACGGACTTGTAGCAATCTTCCTGTCTCAGCCTCCCCAGTGCTGGGATTACAGACGTTTCCCACCATGCCCAGTGCAGGTGGCCGGCAAGGCGTGGGGCTGGTGAGGCGCACAGTCCAGGGATGTACCCGGCAAGTGCCTAGACCGCCGAGCTGTCTGTCCCGCCTTTCCTTTCCTTTCGGTGCGCTCCCCGGAGCTACCTCTGTGCAGCTCTGTTCTGCATCTCAGCTTCCATTTCGAAACTCCCCGAGCATACATTTTGCTACGAGATATTTTTTATAGAACAAAACCAAACAAAAAAAGTCTGTCAAACTGGAAGTGGTAGCCCACACTAGTAATCTCAACAGTTGGTAGGCTGAAGCAGGAGGTCTGCTGAGAGCTGGAGACCAGCCTGGACTACACAGTGAGCTCAAGGCCAGCCTGAGCTGCATAGGGAGATCCCATCTCAGAAAAACAAACAAGCAAAAAGCTATTGACATCCTATGAAACAAATAGCCTGAAAATTTGTACTCATACTACAACTGCAACTAGACATAATATAGGGACATTCTAACAAAGACTGAAAGAAAATAACACATACAGAAAAAAATTGCACTGCAGAGAATAAATGACCTTTCTTGTTTTTTCAGATTAATTAATTAATTTGTTTTTATTGATGTATTTGGTTGTTACAGGGTCTCACTAGCCAGCTCAGCCTGGTGGGGATCCTCTTGCTTTCAGCCTTCAAAGCACTGGGATTACAGGCATGCACCATCACACCCAGACTCTGGCCTGCTCAGCCACCCTGGGGGCAGGGCTGGCATGGTAGGAGATGCCAGGGATCGAACCGGGGTCCCCACAGTTTGCCTAGGCTTGTCTAAGCAGGCGCTTTAGTCTGGTGAGCTACCTCGTCAGCCCCAGCCTTGCTTTTTAAATGGGTTCAGAATAAGTAAACATAAACAGTGACTTAATAAAGTAACATTAGAAGGATGAGCTCATCTGTAGCCTGGTCACTAGAAGATAAATTACTGATAATTCATTCTTCCTGAGATTGGGTAGCCAGCGGCTTATGGGCACAGACAACTACATGATGCTCCTGACATCCTCCCACTCATGCACGCAGGCCAGGATCCGGAGCCCTGGGAGAGACATCTGCACGGAGGGCAAGCTCAAATCAAGCCGCCAGACAGCTGCTCTCAGGGCCTTTCAAGTAGAGACGTCGAGTATGGTGATTGGGAATGAAACGATGTATACAGAAATCTGTGCTGCTAATAGATAGTCGGAAAGAACCATTCACATCAACAGTGATTACTCCAAGCCTCTAATTATGTGCTCTGCGGAGAACCTTGTGCCTTTCCCACTATAATTTCTACTTCTTAAACTGGAACTCTGTGACTTCAATTCAAATCTCAATGGCTCCTCAGTCGTTAAATGTAGGTTTACCCTCGAATAACCGCTGATCCAATCTGCTCTACCCTGCTGGACCCAAGCAGAAACTGACAAGAATAATGAATTTGCTCTTTGATTTCAATGTGTAATGATAGTTTGCAAAAAGAAAAAAAAAAGGACTAAAAATCCTTGAGAGGATATCCTCGACTGAGCAAAAGAGCTTAACACAAATTTAAACAATATTCTTGCCCCAAGAAAACAGTCATTAACCTCATCCTCCCTGCTGCACAATTCACATTAGCTAGTATCTGGGGCAGCTACACACACACACACACACACACACACACACACCCGTGACAACTTGGTAAAAGTAATAGGTCTCTTCAATCATGTTTTAAAACTGAGTGATTCAGGGTTTGCTTTTAGTAGCAAGGCTATCCGCAGAGCATGGCTACTCTGCAACTCCTGGACTACTGGACTCGCTCAGTCATGCCTGCACTTGGCGAAGTGGCCCAGCTGGCTGTGGGTCCGAACTCACCATTTGTTCTTATACGGCCCTTTTCACTGCTGTATCTATCACTGGTTGTAAACTGAGTAGGCAACCATAGCAATCTATGCTGTAAGCAGAAATCGCTGGGCCAAGCAGAGTTAGAGTGTATATCTTACAGTGCCCCTCTCCTTGAGAATAAAAGGGGGCCGTAGGGTAGAAGTAACCCAATACAGGGAATGCTGCAAACAGAGTAAGTTTTAGAGAAGCATGCAGGTCAAGGAAATACTCATCAGCAAATAAGGGGCCTCAGGCCCACTTTGGGCCACAAGAGAGCAAAGGGAATCACCAAAAAGACAAGCCCGGGGAAGGGTTCCCTGTCACTAGCACTCTGAGGGGGTAATCTGCACTAGGAGGGACCATTAGCTTCCTTCCGGTTAATTTTCTTTCTTCTCACAGCTTGCTGAGGGGATCTTAGAGAGCAGACAGGAGCAGCCCTGCTCCCTCCAGAGCCCATCGCAGTCATACAAAGTCTTCGAGCAAAGATTACCTTCACCCTTCTCAGTGCACTCTTCCAGATACCTGAGCTGGAAGGGCTGGCTGTGTGTGTTCTTAAAAGGACACAACCTGGCAGCCTGTACTATAGAAGCTGCTTTCAAGAAAAAACTGTGATTGAAACAAATTTTTACATTTAAATAATTGGTTACATGTAAAAGTGTGATGGTCCTTTCAATTTAAGAATGACACTATTTCTCAGGAGATCTGCAATACTGCGCTACACATGTGCTTTTCTTCCTTATTCTGCATACAGAGGGAGCATGTACTGTGTCCCAGAAAATATCAGGAGCTGTGGATTTAAAATCCAGAGATGCTTACCTTGTAAATTGGGGAATACTAAAATTTCAGTAGTGCCTATCAAATGGGACTAAATGTTATCTCTGAGGAAGACAGGAGTTATACTGTCATTAAATGAATGCCCTCTGTTTCACTATATTCTTACTTAGTGTGGCCAGCCACATGCTGAGCAGCAGAATAACTTTTAGGCCTGGATTCCCACCCACGTAGCTGGACACATTCGGTAAATACTCAGCTGTGCCCCGCGAATGTGACATGCACCCCTTGACACCACACACAGCAGCAGCCCTTTGACTTGCCATCCTTATAGTACTATGTTACAGGAAACGGGATTTTCACGGAGCCCCTGAATGTTACTGATATGAAATATGCATGAAAAAATTATTTCTAGAAATTCTTAGTTTCTATGTGTCTACGAGGTTTAGCATTTCTTCAGTCCAAATCAGAAATATGTTTTAAATTAAAGAAAAGCTAATGTAGCCATTTGCACAAGTTTTAAAAAGCCGCTCTATACCAAACTAATGTGTGCAAATACTGAACTTAATTAAAGTACTATAGATAATACACTAACAGTGACAACTATTACAATTACGTTAAATTCCTGCTAGCTGGGCCAACATAAAACAAGCTCAGTTTTTTCCCCTCAATTTCGTAAAAGGCAGAGCTTGGCTTTATGAATGAGCTTTGCTTTATAGTGTTTCTTCCAATTCACTAATCTGAAATATATTTTTAATTTTTATTTTTATTCTTTTGATAGTGGGACAGGGTCTTGCTGCACAGCTCAGAGTCATAGTGATCCTCCTGTCTCAGCCTCCCCAGTGCTGGGATTACAAGCATGCACCACCACATCGGGTTTCAGGGCCAGCATGTCACACCTAGGGCTTCAGGGCTGGCATAGCATGTGGTACCAGGAATTGAACTTGGGTCCTTGTTTTTTTGTTTGTTTGTTTGATTTTTATATTTTAGGGAAGGGTCTACAGGATGTTCCAGGTCTCACTACTAGATTGGACTCACAGTGATCCGCCTGTTTACAGCCTCCCAAGAGCTGGGACTCCAGGTTTGTGCCACCACAGAGTCTCCGTTGCTGTCTCAGGGAGCCCCAGGGGTGGGGCTGGCATGGCAGACCCAGGAATCGAAGCCTCAGCCCCTGAGCTTGTTTGCAGGTGCTTTAATCTGCTGAGCTATTTGGTCAGCCCTGAGCCTGCCAGGCAGGTGCCGAGATGGCTGTGCTACGTCCCAGCCCTGACATGTGGGTCACATCAGAGTAGTTTAGCACCAAACCTGTACAGTACAGTTGCATAATGTAGTAACTCAATCTTTCTTTCAGATTTGAAAAAAAAAACCTCATGCTTTATTTCCTTGAACTGTAAATAAAGCTTTTTGAGAGCATGCTCCTTTTCTAAGTCCCATACAAAACTGCTGCCTTATAAATTAAAGAGGATGGTGCCCATTTGACCCTCTCCAATAAATGTATTATCAGAATCCCTAAAAATGATTGGTAACTAGGCTAAATTAAATGGCTTGAGGTTTGATCCCCAGCATGCTGTGCCAGCCCCGCTCTGGGACACTGAGAAACAGCGATTGAGACTGGGAGTGGTGGCGCGTGCCTGTAATCCCAGCTCGTGGGAGGCCGTAAGCAGGAGGATCACTATGAGTCCAGTCTGTATAGTGAGACCCTGTAGACGTGGTACTAAATACATAAATTAAAAATAATAACAATAACTTAAGCAGAAAGATGGGTTTTCATTTGGGTTGAGCCTTAAGGCATCTATCTGACGGTTGGACTCGTTGGAGCAGAACCCCCACACACACTCCGCATACTTCAGTCCTCCACAACAGTTCTTGTGTCCATTCCAGTGGCTTCTGTCTCCTAGAAATGGCAGTCACAGTCATGCACAGCTGGTCCCTATGATGCTACTGTAAGAACCAGGCCCCGGTGACCAGCCATTCCACCTCTGCACTCCTGCTTGCATGTCCCATGCAAGCCCTAGGCCACCAGAGGCCAGGGTCTGACACTGTGGCCTGCTCCCCTCAGGGTCTGTCGGTGTGAATGCATCTGCCTCCAAACCCGGGCGTCCTTGTAGCAGTGCTGCTCGATGCTGTAGCGTGAACACTTCTGCCTGATGAGTGATTCCACTGAAAAGCTCAAAAGACAAAAGACTCTTCTTACATGTTTGTGTGCACACATTACGTACAATGTATATGTACGTACACGTACGTGTATTTACACACATGCGAACCCACATTCAATTCACATATAAAAAGGACTGGAAAGCAATGTCCAAAAGTGTATCTAGTTATTAACTGAACAATGAATAGTTTCATTTCTTATATTATTTCATATCTACTAATAATTTAACATTAGCCATGTATTTTTCCAAAGCATTAGAAAAAAAATACTTCATTTCTGGATAAAGGAAATGTAATTGATCTGAAGTGTGGTGATTTTTGCTTTTCTGAACTTCCAAAAAAATGTCCACTTATTAATCTGATCCACTCTATTTTCAACTGTTATAAAGTCTGACTTACATCTATTGCTTCTTAAAAGCCATTTTTAAAATTCTATCCTACCTGCATTTTTAAGTCAACCTCCATCATGCACCAGCTGCTATTTCAAAGTACTGAATCAGCTTATTTTCCTTCCCTCTTTGAAAACCCTCTGTCAAAAAGTTCATAAGAAGCAAGCTCAGGGCTGGCCAGAGAGCTCAGCAGATTAAAGCACCTGCTTAGGCAGAAGCAGGGTCCAGGGTGCAATCCCGGGCGTGCGGCATCAGCTTTGTGCTTAGATGGAGATTGAGACTGGCTGTGGTGGCGTGCGTCTGTAATCCCAGCACTTGGGAGGCTAAAAACAGAAGCATCACTACAGGTGTAGTGAGGTCCTGCACTGCTTATTAGTCAGAAAAAGTCCTTATAAGCTTTAGGAAGACAAAATTCAGAGAGACCAAATTTGCAGAAAGAAATAAAGCAACAACAGATTTTCTAAGATACCCAAGCTTCATGAGCAACGGCTTCTCGCCTTCCTCTGCCTCTATCCTCACCTCTAGCACCCTTCTTGTCTTCAGATTTTTCATGTCTTTGCCTCATTTCATGAGAAAGCTATTTCAAAAACAAACATCATCTTCTTGATTAATAAACAGAGGATGGAAACAAAGATAAAAGGAAAACAGAAACACCTCCACGGCAGAGAGATGAGGTAAAGGGGTCAAGAGAGCTCCGGACAGAGGCTGGGCAGCACAGCCCAACACCCGAGCACGTCCCTTGCAGGCACAGTGATCAGAACGCGGTGCCTTGTGGCCTGCAGCCCCGCACTTGATGGACCATCAGAGTTGTCTGGAAAGTTCTACAGGAATGTCGAACTTCTGGGCCCGTCACTGCCAAGTCTCCTTCACTGGGTTTGAGATGGGTCTTTAGTTACTACTGTGTTATACATGAAGCAGCACAGGCTCAGAAAAATGTGCCTCAACCAACTTTACATTTTTTTAGTACAGAATCCCACATAGGATATTCTATAAGCAAATAAGAGAGTGGGAGAAAGACAGGTGGAGTGCAGCTTAGCAGAGGTCTGAACCCAGGTGTCTTCTATTTTAAGAAGATAATTTGGTTTATGAATGAAATGGAAGAAAATTGAGTAAAGATACTAAGTCCTGATGCACAGCTGTACACCTTTTTAATTTTTTAAAATCTTTTTATTTATTTATTTGGTACAAGGTTTCTCTACGCAGCTCAGATTCACAGGGCTCCTCCTGGATCAGTGTCCCAGGGCTGGGATTGCAGGTGTGTGTCACTGTACCTGGTTTTGGTGGTCATAATGGTACACCGAGGGTCCTGGGACCAGCATGGCATGTGGTACTGGGGCTGGAACTTGGTCCTCATGACTGCCAGGCAGGCGCTTAGAGTATGTCTTTCACAGATATGTCAGTTTGTCTTCTCTACTTCTTTCCCTCTGCCTCTCCCTGTCTTTCCGTTATCTCAGGATCCCCATGAATGTCATTTCCTCTGCCTGTATTATCTGTATGATATTTTTCCTTCACAGCTTCTACTCTAATCCCCCTTAGCAAGTCTCAGATTTCAGTGTAAATGTAACTTCTTCAGGGAAATCTTTCCCGCGCTGTCCATCTGCCCCCTTAGCAGCCTAAGTGCCTGCTGTCAGGATGCCAAATACCTTGTCTTGAGAAGGCAGCAGAGCTTCAACTGCTCATTTATTGATTAAAGAGGCAATACCACAGCTCTTCTCTAGGTAAAAGTACAGCACATGAACCTAAGGACTGCACGTGCGGATCGCTCTACTAGAGTTCATGTTTTATATCTACCACTTGAAGTATTCCCAAACATCCAAAGACATAAGAGATAGCTGAGAATATAGGAACAATGAAATTTCTCACTTGCAAATTCAAGATCAAATCTCTTGCAAGATTTGGCAGCTGATTAGTCAGTGAATGTTTGCTGAAGGAGCTGTTCTGGAACCCAGTTGAACTTGTGAGCTTTGATGCTCACTTCCAATGATTAATTAGCTTTCACAATTTTATATGATATGAGACAGAAACAAAAGCACTTTACCCTAAAAGTGAAATGCAGGAAATCTTTACTATGTCTTGGTTTTCACTTGTAAGAATGTGAGATGAAGCAAGGAATCACTGAGTTCAGGAGGACAGGAGAGGGAGTGGCAGAAAGACAGATCTATGTATGGGAGCAGGGTGGCTGGACATGTGCTGGGCACTTTGCTGCTCCGTGGAAAGGAGCAGGTAATACTTAAGTTTTCCCTTCTTTTCACAATTTTCTTTTCTTTCTTTTTTTCTTTCTTTCTTTCTTTCTTTCTTTCTTTCTTTCTTTCTTTCTTTCTTTCTTTCCTTTTTTCCTTTCCTTCCTTCCTTCCTTCCTTCCTTCCTTCTTTCCTTCTTTCTTTCTTTTTTTCTTTCTTTCTTTCCTTCTTTCCTTCCTTCCTTCCTTCCTTCCTTCCTTCCTTCCTTCCTTCCTTCCTTCCTTCCTTCCTTCCTTCTTTCTTTCTTTCTTTCTTTCTTTCTTTCTTTCTTTCTTTCTTTCTTTCTTTCTTTCTTTCTACCAGGAATCAAACTCAGGACCTTTTACTTGCTAGGCTTCTACTACTGAGCCATATCCCTGGCCCTCTCTTCATACTTACACACATACATATACATATATTTTTTTTCCTTTTCTTCTGCCAATTTTTCATACATATATCTGGTAATATGATCGACTAATTTGAACACAACCCTGTGTAATACAACAAATACTGTGAAACTCATTTTCTTTAGCAAAACTCAGTATCATTTATAATTTTTCTGTATTAATACTATTTTTACGCACTAGAAAATTAAAAAAAAAAGTCCTCAAGGCAGTTTTAAAAAAGACAGTAGAGCAGGTGAACAACACAGAGAATGATAAATTACCTGACCGTCCATCTCTCTGAAAGTCCACATGATACCATTCCCCATCATTCACCTTCTTCTGCAGGGCTTTTATTTTGATGGTCCCTGACCCCATGTCCAGGAGGAGATAGAGGTGACCATCCAGCATCTCGATAGCGAAGAAGTCCACCTTTATCATCTGTGGGTGCTTGGCATCCTTTTGATGTCTCGGCTTGCCATGGCTAAATAAGATCAGGCCGTTTGGCTCGGTTGTACGGAAGTCAAATGATATGGAGCCTGTTTTCTTTGCGTTCCATTTTGGCAAGGAGATGAAAGACTCTGGGGTTTCAAAGGTGATTGGGTCTAACGTGGCCACATTTTCACATTTAAATGCCACCACTCCGTGGATCTTCATCTTGGGGTCACCTTGCTTGGCGAGGCGTGATAATTCCAGTCTTACATCATTATTTTTATAGACAACCTGTGGGCAGAGAATACTAGTAAGAAAATAGACTCTACATTGTAATATGTGCAACTTGCCATCAGTTGTGTAACTTGCAATCAGATGACACAAAGCATAAAACATTATTCAATTCTGTTGTATAAAGCTTTCTGTAAACAAAATTAAGTGGCAATTCATTGAACCGTAACCATACCAAAATAATCTGATTCAAATAATACTTGTGTAGGTGTGTATACACACAGAGCCTGTTTTGAATTCAAATATTTAAATAAACCTATACAGATATCTCACAAGCATGTCTAAGTAGTATCAGAATATTAGAATCCATAGAAGCTATTGGCTCCCTTAGTTGGCTGTTATGCTATGAAGATTAAATACAAACAATGAGGTCATTCACTTTTTCTACCATGGAAGAACGTGAAAGTGGTGTTTCCATGCACCAGTCCCCTAGGTGAAAGCTCTCTTCCTGGTCTCTGTATTCACTGTGCTCATTTCCTCTGGAAAATGCAGGGCAAGCTCATGTGAGAGCAACCTGCAATCTCAGTGAATCCGTACAAACCATAACTCACAGACAGGAGCTCCCTCTTGCCCTGGTCCACATTAATGACTAATTGAATCTTGTAATGCGAATCACCGCATGAGGAACGCTGTGTTGGCTCTAAGTCCCTTCCTGCTGCTGGTGTTTCACTTTACTGTTAATTTATGCAATGCAGGCTGCACTGTGCTCACTGTGCCCCCCCCCACCTCGCGTGGCTGGGCAGAGCTGACTGTGAGACCTGGAGTTCTCGAATTCCACACCACACGCTGCTTACACTCACTGCAGGCCTGGCGATATCGGGCTTCACTCTAATAATGCCACGTGTAATAAATTTATCATTATTTTGGTGTAGTCCAAAAAGACAGTAATGTCTTTTCTGTACAAAATGCATACAGGAGACAGTCATTTTTTTACAATTTTACCCATACTGACTTAAGGGTGAGTCAATTATTTCTTTCAAGTAGGGCCCTAAGATTTCACCTGAGTCAATATTTCCTGATTCTAAGTTCACTTATTCACATACAAAATATATTTACATAACAAGAAAAATAAAACTGTCTGTATCTGACTGGTTAGTGGCCCGCTGTCAGCCGAGCCAGCCAGCAGCCATTCCCTTCACACAAGCTGGCAACTCGAGTGAGGACTACACCGACGCCTCGGCCCAGGCTGGTGGCTGCTTGACAGAACTCATCAGAACGCGCCCATTTTCCCATGACTAAGGGTGAAAGAGCTGCTATTAGACTCCTTGAGTTTAAATTCCAGGTTTACAATTGCATAAAGTATGATCTCCTAAAGCGTGTTTGTTTTCCTTAAGAGGAAATAATGCTTCACAAGATGATGATAATGATCAAACAAGCGAATGGATGCACGTGAAAGATCCTCCAAGAAGGGAATAAATCCAACACCAGCTGCATTTTGCCATCTGGGCAAGGGCCAAGCGTATAAAAAGACACAATAATATATGTCATTAGCTCTTTATCATAACCTAACAGAGATTTAAATTCTACAGTGATCCATTACATATACATGTTTAGAAATTAAGCCCACACATACAATCAGTTTTTATACTTGATTTTCAGCAAATAAAGAAGTCATGTCCTTACACACTGTGCCTGCCACTTCTGTTGTCCTTTACCTTACAGCAGGATTATTCTACAGAGCAGGTTATCCCTTATTCTTTGAGTAAATATGACGATGACTTAATGTACATCTACTCACAACAAAAGAAGAGAAAAATGAACTTAAGCCACAACAAAAAGAGAATTACGAGTTAATTCTTAAGAATACTGTCTTGAAAACAGAAAGATCTGTTAAGCCTTAGGAAAGCAGACTTTAGACTGTCTTTCTTGGGAGATTTTTAGAACTGGAGAAAATGCATCTCATGGATGATTTTCCAGGTTTTAGAAGCTCTCAGCATGGCTTTGATGCTGTCACTGTCAATTCTAATTTTACTTTCTGGCAGCTTACATTTTAGTATTTGGAGGTAGTCTGGACATCTATATGGATTGGGAATCAATCTTTTGTGACCCTAAAGGTGATCCTTCCACTGGTCAATGTCACCCTGAAGCTGGACTGTCCTAGTAACTGGGGTTTTCTGACATCATAAAGTGGGCACATGTATTTATAGCTTCATGAATCTGATATGAGCAACCACAAGGTGGAAGGATGCTGCATTGGTACAATTGTGAGCAAAGATATCAGAGAGAGATTTAAAACTATTACACATGCATCAAAAGTCCTGGAGTCATGGAGATTCAGAAGGTAGCACAGAAAGCTGGGATAGCTCCCACCTTACCACTGTTTGGGGTTGGCCATGCACTTCCTCAGTGCCCTCCCTCTCTCACACATGAGAATGTCCACCAGAGTCTCTTCCAGAGAGTCAAGAGATTTGTTCTCTGTAGCCCAGCACCAATATCAGTGCCTGACACGGGTACATACTCAGTAGATAGTTACTAAAAGTTGAATAAGATTCTTCATTGACACTTTTAACTCTAGGTCTCAGATTATATGTGTTTGTTTTCAAGAATTGTGATTTAGATATATAGTAAAAATATAGCATATTGTTGTATTGTGGGGAAATCTCACAGCCTAACTACTGTTTCTGCTCTATTTCCCTAGGAAAACATATAAATGTTTGTTCAAACCCAGTTCATAAATGACAAGATGACCTACGTCCCAATTCATCTTAGTGTAAATTGTTTTCAGAGTTAAAAAAAAAAATCTGTGAGTTAAAATTCTCCGTAGGTGGAATTGTTTTCCAAGAAAAATTGGCTTTAGGGGAGCAGTATAAGATGTTTTGCATCATTTTGTATTCCTCGAAAGTCTGTTGTATGAAATAGAAAATAATTTTGGATAGGCAGATTCACGGCTGTCCAATTTAAACTTCTATTTCATTTGAGTCAGACTTTATAATTATTCTACTTTTCTAAAGTTAGATTCATTCTTAAAATGACCTGAATCTACTTCAACTAGAGCCGTGAGTAGCTATAAGCATGCTTGCTCTTCTTAGAGTTCAATTATAAGCTGTTCTTGCTTCATTCTGAAGCACTGTGGCATTCAATCATGTGATTCTTTACAGTTGTTCATATTAATGTAGAAAATTATAATTTAAGTTTCACCAGAATATATATATATATATATATATCACCATATATATATATATATGGTGATATTTGGGGGATATTGCTTGTTTTTGAAAAGCAATTCAAAATGTTGAATTTTACCTCCCCATTTCATGGATTTCTGTCATTAATGTCAAAGGGATAGAGACATAATAATATGCTTTCTATTTTTTTTGTTGTTGTTGTTTTTGATTTTGCTTTGTTGCATGTTTGGTTTCAACTGCCATGTAATTTCATCACATTGTTACAATGATCTTTTCCTTTCCTTTCAATGTTTGTTAAGAGTTAAAAAAAAAGCATCCCCCCACTTTCCGTACAAGAATCAAGAGTAACATAGGTAACAGGAAATGAAGAGATACTTTTCAAATAGAGAGATCAGGAGATGGAGAACAGGTAAGGGAGAGGGCCCAAAGGTGATGACAAGCTTTGATTGAACGCACCTTTTGGCCAGTGCCAGGGCGTCCAAGACCCAGGAAGCCCTAGGTGGGCATTAGGAGACACAAACAGAACCATGATGCAGTGAGCACAGCCCAGCTCCCCACAATAACGCAATCATTAGGCACTCTAAACGTGGACTAAAAAGTAATATTTTAAACAAAACAAAATAAAAAAAAAGAGTAGCTTGCTTATGTTCCTGTATTCCTAGACATTCTACTTGAAGTAGATACTGGAATGTGATATTTGACCTTGATAATAATCCTGAATGTGAGGCCATACAGGGGAAACAAAGAGGGTAAAGGCTATAAATCTGACAGTATGATATAAGCTTGGTTTAACCTGAGTGCTCCTCACAGGGCAAGCTGTCTAACCTCTGTAGGTCTCAGCGTCCCAAGTTTTAAGCATGACATCTACAAAGGAGACATGCCTAATCTCTGAATTCTTCAACTTGCTGTTTCTTTTAGCATAATTTGGTTCCAAGGCAAAGGACAACTACTACCATTTCTCTTTTGATGACTTCTTCTGGTTTGGGTTTTGATGCCAGATTGTTGTTCTCTATTTTGAGATATACTGAAATGCTAATCCAGTAGAAGAGAGAAAGTTTTCTTCATCTTACGGTTCCTGGACAAGCCAGAGGTTTTGTCTCCCAGGTCGGTACTGGTGGTGGCTGATGGATGAAGCCATCTCCACAGGGACTAGGAGTATGCAGAATAAATATTCTGGTGGGAAAACACCAACTCCTCAGATAATGACTTGTCAAAATAAAGATGTGCATCAATGTAGACATGCTAATGAGATTCTTGAACTAACATGCCCTGAGCAAGAGTCCTGTGCCCTCACAGTGACAGTCTGTGACATGCTGAAATGAACAAGGGCTGTAGAGTCAAGCAGAAACATGTCCTGTTAGGCCAAGCCTGGAAGGCTAGGCATGGCTCATTTCAGTATTTTATATTTCTTCCTTAAGAATGACAAGGTGAAGGCTAAGTGTCTGCTTCCTGAATCAGATTGCAGAGGGTATTCCAGGTGAGGCCCCTGGCTCATAGCCTGCGGCCATAGGCAGGCCCGGCCCTGCGGAAACCCCGCATTACTTTCTGCACAATGAGACAATGGTATCTACCCTATCCAGATTACTGGAGACAGCAAATTACATCCCAGTTAAGCTGTTAAGGATGAGGGGGCTAGAACAGAGTAAGTGCCCAAGTAAATAATAGTAGCTTATGGCAAAATACTTACGAAAAGTAATACAGTTACCATTGAATAACATTAAATATATAACATTGAGCACCGCCAAATTATCATGGAATTTGTGGGATTGCACAATGCAATTGCAATTGTTTCAAGAATAAGAGTGGGCCAGGCACGGAACTGCGCAGAGCAGGTCACATGGATTTTGCAGGCTGGAAATGCCTGCACTGTAGCCTGAGGGCTACTCCAGACCTCTAAAGCGCTGATTACTGATCTTCACAGTCAGTTAAGATTTATCAGCTACATAGCTGGGATTAGAGCTCAGTGGCATAAAGGCCCACCTGGAAAGTGCAAGGTCCTGAATTTGATCCGTGGTACCACACACACATGCGCACACACGCACACACACACACACACACACACACACACACACACACAGATTTACAGCTACTTACTGTAAGACTCTATTAAAAGAGTTTTATCATTGATGTGTGTACTTCTGATAAGCGTCCTAGGAAATAGGTAATAGTATTCAACTGAACTGTCAAATACACAATATGCAGTACACATCCAGCCATGGGTGGATACTTTCCATCCTATTTCTTTTTTAATGGGTATCATCTCTAATATCTCATCTATCATTTTGTGCTCTTTAAAATAAATTTAAAAATTTAAAATAAAAAGACAAGAGAAAAAATTGAGGTTTACTGAAAGGAAGAGTTAATGTTTACTTGATCAGTCTTGAATGCCTAAATCTGATAGTCTGAACAACAAATTAAGGATAACAATATGCAGTATAACAACCATTGTTAAGTTTTTATACTTGTTTTGAAATTCTGTACCATTTTTATTGTTTTACGTTGCTTTGTTTTTTTTTTCTTTTCTCTATTGTTTTTATCTTCCTTAAGATAGAGAAAAAAATAAGTACTACCTTAACAAGGAAAAACAAAACAAAAATATGGAGAGCCAGGGCTATTAAATGTCTTTCGCCACGACTACATTTAGTACTGTTCGAATACCTAAGGATGTTAACTTCAAACTTTGTTTCAGGAGGAAATAGCTCTCTGTTTTTGACATAGCTGCTAGGCAGATTCACAAGCAATCTGTTGCCACAAAGCAAGAGGATGGCTTACTCAGAATTACACCCAGTAGGAGATGCGCGGTGCTGCTCCCTGCATTTGCCCCAGGAGGGCACCTTTCAATGAACCAAGCATTACGGCTGAGCAGCGGAAGTCATCAGGTGCCTATCAACTAAATGCCTCCTTGCGTCTGTCTGGGGGGCCGTCCCTCCAGTTCTGGGATGATGATGCAGTCTTTCCACAAGTATGTCACCTAGGATTTAACTAGACACCATAAAAATAAAGTTTACAGTACTGATGACTGCTAAGGGACTGTTGCGATAGTTTGTATTTTTCTTTCTGTTAAATGCCCTTGATATTGCACCCAAATACAACCAAAAGATAGCCCATATGTGAAAGGGGAAGTGCTGACCCAAGGAGCAAATAAAGTGCATTTGATTTGGATGACCTGAGTTTCACAAGAAATAAAGACATTATAAATCTCAACTCTCACATTAAATGTATTTTTATTTTGAAAGTACCATACAGCTTCATACTCCATTCAGTTAGAGAAGGCTTTGTGCAGCCTATAGTAAGTACAAGTGTTTAAAAAAGCCCAAGACTGGGGCTGGGGAAATAGCTCAGCAGGGTAAGTGCCTGCCTGGCAAGTGCCAGGACCTGGGTCTGATCCCCAGTACTGGGGATGCTGTGCTGGCCCCACCCTAGGCATGCCAAACCTGCAGGGGGTGGTGAAGTGCGCCTAGAATCCCAGCACTGGGGAGGCTGAGGCAGGAGGATCACTACGAGTCCGAGATGCATAGCAAGACCCTGTACCAAATTCATAAGTAAATGTAAGATTAAAGAAAGAAAGGAAAGCCCCAGACTGCTCAGTCCTTGGGCTCATGTCCAGTACTAGAAACATGGTCCCTAAGTGCAGACGAGTTTGGTTTCCCTTAAATGTTTGTTACTGGTCTGTATCAACAGCCCGGAACCTACATGTCACGAACACCCAACGTGCTTACGTATTACCAGATATAAATTTGATTCTAGGGCATATCTCAAAACCAGTGGCACTGGTGTTCATAAAAGATACACATGTATTATTATGTGGAACTCTCCACAGACAGAAAGTAAATAGCACATATGTAATGAGACATAAATATAAAATAGCACTTGTGATTTTCTGAATTGAACTGGGGAATTCTTGGTTCACACATCCAGAGGGTCCTAGTTACTTGCTATTGTAGAAGTCTAGGACGAAAAGCATACACTGCCCTTACAAGGTCGAACAGCCCAAAGAAGGAAAGACCCCGGTCAGAGACTCTTTTTGCAATTAAATGGGAGTCTCCACATTTTTCTTTTTTTTTTGTCTTTTTGAGACAGGGTCTCACTATGCAGTTCAGGCTGGCCTCAAGCTCACTTTGTAGCTCAGGCTGGTCTCTAACTCACAACAATCCTCCTGCCTCAGCCTCCTGAGTGCTGGGATTACAGGCATGCACCACCATGCCCAGCTCCACATTTTTCTTGAGTTTCTCTCTCATGAAAACACTACTTTGACAACTTCAAAGTAGAACCAAGGTGATCATTCTTTTTGAAAGGAATCTTCTCACTCATTATCATCATACTCTTTACTAAAAGTGCAGAACCTCGTGTGACTCCCTTTCTTCAACAAGGGCCGATGGCCAGCGAGCATCTACTCAGACAGAAAGCTAAAGAGTGCCTGTTGGACTCCAGTGACCGAGGGGCTGCGAGGGCTTCGCCTTTCCTGGGACTGTCACACCTCAGAGGTCCTCAATGGGACAGCGTCGAAGTTTGTGGAGCCAAGCAAGGGGAAGTGACGGGAAGGAGCAGAAGGAAAGCGGCAGGCTGGGCCCACAGTGTCCTCACACACTCTGGACAGCAGTGCCGAGGACGGGGCAATTCAACCCCAAGGCGTGACGCAGAAAACATCTAAAAGACACGCAGATGCTTTTAAGAGGCGAAGGCTGCTATTTTCTTTAAAGTAATTGTGTCCAGAGACCATGGACAGATTAAATTTTCAACTAAATATGTCACTCTCTCCAATCCAAAATGAAGCTAGAAATGTAAAAACAGACGCCGAAAGCATCATTTCTCCATGAAGCCTTGTGACACTGAAAGTAAAACCAAAAGTCACCTAAAATTTGCAGAGAAAAGGACAATTTTTATACAATGTTGGGAAAACTTTTTCTAGTTCCAATTAAGTCCTACCAAATATATCCTATTTATAAAATAAGGGGGAAAACACCCTCCAGCTCTATCTTTACCTTCTGTCATTCAATAAACTGCCTGAAGGCATTTAGATAAGCATTAGTGTCATCGAAGAAAAGCCACTGAAATTAAAAATGAATTGCTCCTGGATTAATGGTTCAACTTAATGAAGCTTGTGAAGGCCGCAAAAAAAAATATATTTCTTATTTGTGGTCCTAGAACCACAAATTCGAAGTTTCTAATATTAGAAATATTAGGAACTGAAGGGCAAATTCCAGTAATGTGAGGATGACAATTTGTTTTTTAAATGTATTTAGCACATAGCCAACAGGGTCCCACTACACAGGTCGGGCTCATAGTGGTCCTCCTGTTTTCAGGCTCCCAAGCGTTGGGATTACAGGCGCCCGTCACCGTGCCCACTCTCAGTCACCTTCTCAGAGCACCCCACCAGCGGGGCCAGCATGCTGCACCAGGCCTTGAACCTCAGTGACTTTTTTCATGCAAATAGCAAATGTGATCAATATTGTTTTTTCAGAAAATTAAAGGGGCTGGCCAACCTGGCGTCAGTCTCTCCTCACAAAAACTATTCCAGATCTGAGGACAGTTTTTCTTTTCCATTCTTTGGTTTTCTGCTGAACAAAGTTGAAACCCAGAGAGCCCTGTCCATCGCCGGCTGGGGCCCAAGCGCCCACGAGCAGGTGCACAGGAAGGGCAGCCTGGTAGGGCAGCCTGGCTGGCAGCAGCGAGGCACCGGGAAGGAGCCCAGGCTGCGGAAGGGCAGCTTCGAGCTGAAAGCTCCACGATAAGCTGTCGCCGAACTGTGACAACGCAAACACTGGAGGAAAAGATAGACAGCTTGCAGGTGTTCTCCTCTGCAACAGTGCTTAAGAGGACACTGACAAAGCCGCCAGGAAACAATGAAATGAAATGTTTAGCATTGTTTTGAAAAGGATGAAAATGATCTTGCAGAATTTGGTACCCAGTAAGTGGGGATTTAAAGCTATCTCAAGCCAGTGGGTGCTGGTACTAAGGGCAGGGCATGCAGCTCTGTCTAAAACCTCTTTAATCTTCTGCCAATCTCAGCAAGGAACAGGTCGCCACTATTATGATTTTGAGAGAAGGAATCTTCCAGTGAGCCATGAACAGCATCTCTGAATTTGGAAAAACAAAATAGCTATACCACTGGTCATGTATAGACTAATCAATAAATATTCTCTTCCATATCTTGCCTCATAAATTGAAGGCCACCTCAGTTTACATTTTGCATTAAGAGTTAGTCATTATTAAACACAAAATAGTAATTTATGTTATGTAGTTGCGTTTAGGGTGTGCACGTGCATACGCAGGCACGGATGCACACGGGGCTGAGCTGCCAGTCCTGCAAAGTCTGACTTCCTTGAGGACGGCGATGCAGCGATGTGCTTCGGGTGCTCCCGATGGTGCTCTGACTTCTGAAGGAAGTGTTTTTTATGTTCAATACTTTTAAGCTGAGAGTACTTTCCCCAGGACAGATTCATGGATACAATATTTTTGTGTCAAATGTTTATTTCTTGATTACATGTGTGTATGTACAGCTGATTAATCTGTTTGAATATGTTTTTTCTCCTGCTAAGTGTGAGCATTAGAACGGAGACTCACCCTAGTCCTGATGCTCTGCAGGAGGTGAGGCCATTGGCTGAGGTCACAGAGCAAGCTCAGGTCAGACTCAGTGGGGGGGTGGCGGAGACAGCTCCAAGCATTCATTGCCAGGGTGTGGAGCAGGGGCTTAGTCTTTTAGTTTCTTTTTTTGGCTTGTGTTTACAAAGTATGACATCTATAAAGAGGTCAGGATTCTGTAAACCCACTTCACCCTGAGGCCTACGGAACCGTTACCCAGTCACTGGACTGCCCCGGGTGTGGGCTCCCTGCCTGTCTGGGCTGCTGCCCATTCCTCTCAACTGCAGCTTGATCTTTGGGCCAGAAAGGGATAGAGAAGCTGACCCTGGAGACAGCAGCCACGGCTGTGAGGCTGCACACCTGTGACGGGGGGTCTCTGTGGCACTGAGCTGTTCCCGAGAGGCTGGAGGCCAGGCTGCCATGATGTAAAGAGCAGGGCAAGGCAATGCCATGTTTATGTTTACGCTCATAGCTACATCTAAACATCCCCACATCACACTGCGCATAACGCCGTGCACACCTTGAGCGACCGTGACATTCCCTCTGAGGTGTCTCGCTCCTCTGTCAAAAGAGGTGCTGACACTGCAGTCTATTTCATGGAGTTACACCTGTCTATTGCTTACTTCTTGATACTGGGCACTGAAGAAAGAATAGCCAGTTATAATTTTAAAAGTTTATAAATGTTAAGATTTTAAATGTGCAATTATAGAGCTAAGTATTTTTACCTAAACAAGTGGATACATTTATGCAAAGAAGAAGAAATCCCAAGGAGTTGACTACTCCCACATGTCCACACTGACAGGAGTACTTCCAAAGCTTAAAGCTGTATTTTGTGTTATGAGCGCTACATTTTGAAAGACTCCGTCACTTAAGTAAATTGTACTTGCTATGTTGGTCACATATAATTATCAGAGGCATCTGAATGACAATATAAGTTGAGAGAAAAACAGACCGACACAAATGGAGGTTTTAGTTAGCTACCAGCAGTGGGCCTATTCTGGGTTTGTTGAAAATTCGAGCATATATAACTGGTCTTCATTTTTAACTTCAAAAACCCGAAAAGTACACAGACTGCAGAGTGGGAACTGTTATTTTTCAATTACAACTGCTAAGAACTGAGGTATTTCTTCTTAATGCATTCTTTAATTACTTCCTTTGGAAGGTCCCAAGTGCTTTAGATGTCAGATGAGTTGTGCTTTTTGCCAGGGGTTGCTTAGTTAACTGTTTAGTTAATGAGTGGGGTTTTATGTGCAGCTGAATTTCTCATGGCACATGTTAGGCAATTCTTGGCAGCCTGTAAATGGGAGAACTGAGGAGCATATTGGCTCTGCGGAAGCTCAATCAGCTCCCAGGCAGGAGCAGAGCTTTGGCCAAGGAAAATCCACTAAAGTAGAAATACAAAGGCCAAACGCAGGAAATCCATGGAAAACTGATTCTGCTTTCAGGACGAAATGAATGCTCCTCTGAGGTAAACCAGGTAGCCACACGATGGAAAGGGCAGAGCTTTATAGTGTTACGAGACGCAGGCACGGGGAGCCCTTACCTGCAGGGCAGCAGGCTGCATTTTCTTGGTTGCTAGAAAAACTTCTGTCAACTGCACCAAAGAATATAATATTCTCATGTCACTTCTTACATGTATTTAACTTTTGGGTATCTATAAGTTATTTCAAGGCATCATTCTATTTCATTTCAATTAAGAACCAATTAATAAATGAATATTTTAAAATTGTGAGTGCCATAGGTATAGGCTGCGTAGACCTACGTTAGGCAGTAGTAGCTAGACCAGATACATAGACACGGTGTGAACACTGTCTATAAAGTAATTTCCTCTGAGGTCTTGGGAACAGAAAAATTTCTTGACATATTATCTGGGCTCTAAAAAGTCCTAATTCCTTTTGAAGATTTTCATTGTATTCATTCAGTGAAATTAAAAATGAAATTGTCTAAGGCTCTAAAAATTAAACACTAGGTTGGGAAAATTAAGATGGGAATGTCAGTATCTGTGAGCAAAGTGATGTGCGTGCTACCCATTTCTATGCGGGACGTGCTCCACGCCCACGGCTTTGAGGAGGACTGACCCCGCTGCAGCGGGCCGGCTCACAGCACAAGCCCTTCCTCTCCGAAAGAGCAGTTTCTTGAGTCAGTGCTGCTGCCTCTGCCTCCTCTTTCAGTGCAGGTTCCTCTGCTCTTGGATTCCAAGCTCTCTCTGTACCTGCAGCTTGCGGCCCCCCAAGTCCCTCATTGTGCCATTTTCCTGTCCTATTCAGAAGTGGACATGGCTGTGCTCCTCAGCCCAGAGATGGTGACCCAGCACCAGCCTGGACTCCTGTCAGGTTACCAAATACACAGGCAGGTGTCCTGGAGGGCAGGCCTGGCCCAGGGTCTTGCGTCTGCTCTGGCTCTGTGTGGAACACGTCCTCAGCAAGCAGACTGTGGGCTGCTCACCGGACACAGCTTGCTTCTGCCTCCCCTGTCTGTTGTCTGACATCCTATTAATGTGAATCACTGCAGCCCTGGGTGCTGGCACCTTCCACACGTCCCACATGTGGTAGAAACTTTTATTTCACAGCCTGATGAAGTGGGTTTTCATTCTCATATTAAAGCTCGGAGAATTTAAATATCCAAACTACACAGCAGATAAGCGCTCAAGTTGGATAAAGTTTTGTCTTTAACCTGACTGCAGATTCGTAAAGACCCTTTCCGTACGTGCTCCCCACCACCCTGTAGGGTACAGGACATGCCACAATGTGCCGTGTCAGTGGCAGCCATGGGAACACGTCCCCCACCCTGCCACCATGGCTTTCCCATGTGCGGCAAAGGGGCACCATAGCCCTTGGGTCTTTCCCCCAGGAAGTGACGCACATGAGGAGACGTATTTGTCCTGACACTACTGGGAAGGGAACCAAAGGCCTTAGGTTCAATCCCACTGTCTTCCACCTAGATGTTGGGTTTTATGCTAGATCACCAAACTATCTTTTTAAGGGACTACAGAACATTTTCTGAATTTTGAAAATTCCTGAAACTAAGATTTTCAAGTTAACTTATTACCAGAAAATAAAAAATGAGATGCAGCTCTGGCAGGGACGGCACTCTAGGGGTCGGTTACGATGGCGCTATGGTCAGTCGTGGCTGCCACAGCTTCTGCTAGATAAGCAGACACCCCAGATGGATCATCTGCAGCGAGGTGGGAGACGTTTTGCTTTTCCACCATAACTGATGAAAATTGATACTGCTGGGCCAAGACAGGGATGAAGTGGGTGAGGTATTTAGGGCACAAAATAAAGAGTGCTGAAAACTCCGTGGGTCAAAATGAATGACACAAGCAGGCACAGCAGCTGGGGTTCGATCCCTGAACCTGCTGTGTGGGCCCCACCGCGGGGTGCACTGAGATGGCAACGAGACTCAGCGTGGTGGCACACACCTGTCACCTCAGCTCTTGGGAGGCTGTAAACGGGAGAAACACTGCAAGTCCAGTTCAGTAGTGAGACCCTGAACACCCTGCAGACCCTTCCCTAAAATACAGAAAAGAAGAAGAATATTTCAACGAGGTATTTAAAAACATTAAAAGGTCCATGATGAACAACATACTAATATTTTAAGTAAGAAAAAGATTAGTTCTACCATTTTTCTTTTTTCTTAAGGCTTACAATGGCCTGATATAACACTGTGAAATAAATTTTTTCTAAGACAAAAGAACAAAATCTGAATGATCTGATAGAAACGTGCTCATCAGCACAAGTGCCAGTAGCTGGGAATAGGTGTTTGCGGGATGCCACCATTAAAGGCAATAAAGCTAGAATAAGAGTGCACCTGTAACTGTAGCATGCACTATTCATGGACAAAGTACAGTCATGGTGGACACAGAGGCTTGGTGGGACCACCAAACCCACATGGTGACACAGGAGACAGAGCAAGCCCTCTGCCCCAGACCTCTCAGCTCACGTTCCTTAGAACACCTCTGTGGGGCTGCATGGCCCGGGCACTGGTGAAACTGGAGGCCCCACTCTGCAGATGAGAAAACTGAGCTTCTAGCCCACTAAGTCACAGAATTAAATTCCAAATGCGAGCCAGTATCTTGCTCCTAACCACTTAAGGAAGCAAACCAAGTCCCTCTAAGACCAAGCAAGGCAACCTTAGGCTTAGCTAAGTCAGTTCCACAATGCAGCTAACATTCGTAAATTATTCCCAAGAATAAAGACCCCAGCATGAAGTTTTATGGGAACAAGTCAGAATTCCAGGTACACACGTGCACACACACACACACACACACACACATGATGCATGCGCACACATGTACACAAGCATGCACGCACACACTGTATTCAATGTCAGCCACTGAAATTTCTTCTTATCCATCACACAGGTGTAGGGCTGAAGTATACCTCTAACATCCGCTCAGTAGTCTCCACAGCAAGCATAAAGCTCGACTTCCCTACACACATGTTCCTTTTACAAAATCCTGATGGACGCTTCCAAGTCCATTCAACAATTCAGGCCCAGAGATTCTGCGGCATGTAGCCTCCGCCTCTGCCCCTGCAGGTAGACTGTCGCCTGCAGCGCAGGGGTCCTATCCTTGCATCAGCCGATCAGGGGGATAAGAATGGAATATAGTACATACATCTTAGCTCCTGATAAATAGCATTTAATTATATAATAAACTAGTCTAGTGGTGGGTCGTGAACAAAAGAATAAAGGATTCAGCATACAGTCTTCGGATCTTGTTTAGCACATTGATCCTCTTCTGTACCTAGTTACCAACTCATGCCATGAGGCTCTCATGGATTTTTGTAAAATTTAAAAAACTGTCTAATGACCCCACAGTGGAACACGTCCTGTTGGCACGTGGGGACTGATAACAAGATGGTGTCTACTGAGTACATCGGGACCAAGAGAGAGGGAATGCACTTGGCTCTGGGAAAAACGTTTTCCAGAGAGGAGGGAAGGGGTAAGCAACGGGCTGGCAGCAAAACACCAAGGGGAAGAAGCAAGGGCCAAGAAATCAAGAAGCAAAATATAGAGGCTCGTATCCCGCAAAATGCTGGCTGCTTCCACGGTACTGCTGAGCGGGTCATGCTGCGGACCGCGCCCCACTAACTGGCTTCCGGAATCCAACATCCATTTCATTTCTTACGTGTGTGGACACTCCAATAAAGTCCTCCTCCTGCCTCCTTATGCGCACATGTCACTCAGGACGATGTTTGCTTTGGATGGAGGTGGGGATGTTTTCAGGCCCAGGTTATTATGGACCCACCCCCATGGTCAGCCCTGCATGCAGGCCTTGCTTTGTTCTGTGGCTAATTTGCCAGAAGTTCTGCCATGAGTACCCCCAGCAGATGCCAAGCTTCTACTAGGAAAAGCACTTTTCACAGTCTGACTGATTGCAGAGTCATCCTGCCTCTCACCACCACGGAGATTGCATGCTAAGATTCTTCGGGAATCAGGGCTGAGTCTGTATTCTCACCAGAATGTCTACTAAAGCCAAAACTTAAGTTTTGACTTGTTATAGTCTTAGCTGGAAACCCAGGGATCATATTTTAAGGCATTAACCAACATCAGGAAGTCGCTAAAGAAAATACAAGTTAGGCTAGACAGTATAAAATATTGGCCATTGTGATTTTTGAAGGAATAGATGTTAATTGATTGGAAAGGTCAACAGTCTGTGGCCATTTGGAAGGCTGGCTTTGTACAAGAAAAGTGAAACACTAAGTCAGGAATCTGAAGAACTGTAGTAAGTACTCTGGGTCCAAATGGCTTTATGTTCTTAGATGCAATGGGGGTAACACTTGTGAGTGGTTTCACCCACACATCTTTATCCTCCCTAATTTTAATGATCCTGATTAACTTTTGTCCAAAGCAGCATCTGTTTTCTTATCCCAGGATACATCTACAGCTACAGACATGTCAGCAATGTAGACAACTGCTCCATTTTGCATCTGCAATTATTTTTTTTTTAAATTGAAAGACAAAAAGATGAGAATTTAAATTGTTTATAAAAACGACAGTATTTGAGAGGAAAAGTAAGTATTTGAAAGGATCTGTGTGCTTTGCATTTCAGTGTAGAGTGGGACATGCTCAGAGGCCTGGGGCAAGCAGGCCTCTCATGTCACCTGAGGAAAGTCTCTGGCAGCACCATGAGTGTCACTCTAGTGGCGAGGAGTCTGGAAAGGGGAAATAGAAGGAAGCGGGTGGAGGACCAGTTTTTCCCACAAGGAAGATGCCTTAAAAGGTGAAGCCAGGACCAGAGAATTCAGGAACTCAGGGAGCTGGTGCTACAGTACGCTGGGAATCCAAAGCCTCTCAGTCAAGCCCTGGCTTTGCCCAAGGTGCTTGGTGCACGCATGGAGGGGCGATGAAGCAGAGGAAGCCTGGAAGACTGTGGCAGAGGTCCTGGGACCTCCAGGCAGAACGAGATGATGGCAGGAGGCCCTGGAGCCAGGAGAGGCTGGAGCCTGGGTCCTGAAGGGCACATCGCCCATCCTGACAGCCCACACAGTCACCAGATCACTCTCTGCTTAAAGTGTGTGTGAACACTTAACAGGTCATAAATGATATCATGTTCTGTCAAACTAGGCCAACTTTCCAATGTGCTGTCACTTAAAATTTACAAGTGACACTGCTTTTATTAAAGCACAAATTTTTCCTTCTGTGTGTCTGACCTTGCTCTTTTTGTTTCTGCTTAGTTTGTCCTGCCATCAACATAGACCTATTCAGCCCGCTTGTGAGGAGGTGATTTTATTAATTTCAAAATTAATGATAGCACTAATCATTTCTAACATCCATTACTCTTAGTGTAAGGCAGTCAGCATGCAGTGTGGCCATTATTGCTGGTTATTATAGTGATCAGACAGTAGAAAGTTTACAAAATTTTCTTTTTTTTTTTTTTTCTAACTAAGCTGCCTTAACGGAGGGCCTGGTGTGGCATATGGAGCTGGGGATGGAACTGTGGTCCCCTGTGCCTGCCTGGGTTTCCCCAAGCAGTGCTGTAGACAACTGAGCTAACCCGTAAGCCACACCCCCCAATTTTCCCAAACCCATGTTAGTAGAGAGCACTTCATTACAGTGTCTCATTCTAAATCACAGCAATGAAGTTAATAAGGATTTGAACCTGACCCCTTCTGAGGAAGAGAAGTCTGAAAAGAGCAAGACAGAGCAAGCAGAGAAGGGCAGGGCTGTCCTGCTCCTACTCATAGCCAGGTCCTGGTCATTCATTCTGTCAGTGCTCAGAACCACTGGCATATGGAATGAGAGTCTAGATACTGAGAAACTTCAACTCTGATTTTGACTCTCTTTTTAATTATGTGCATTTGAAAAAATACCTTTTCAATTTTCTCATTTTTTTATAGCAGGACGAAAATTGTCTTACTTTTCTTTTTTAAGTAAGTATTGAAAGTATTTCTAGCTTTGTATTAACACAGAATTGGATAATGTACAAATGCATCTCATAGTGAATGTAAAATGTAGCATTATATTCGTATCTAAAGTCATGTCAGGTATGATGAAACCCAGCAATGTCGGCCTCGAACTCTGCATTAGCAGGGCCCTGGCCAGGTAACAGGTAGTGACACAAGACATGGCTTCCGGCTTTGGGGCAGTCACAGCGTGAAGGAGGGAGTTAGGAGCACAGAGCTGGTTATAGCGAAGGCAGCCGGACGGACAGAAGAGCCACACCAGCGATTGCGAGCAAAGCTCATCGTCCTCTTGGGCTTGGACGGGGCCTTTCTCTTTCTCAGGCTGCTAGGATGGTGGAAGACTTTGAAGCTGGTTTAAAAGAAGAAATATAAACACCTCAGAAGGTATAGGTGAATATTAGAGACTTACAGGGAAGTGATCTTAGCACTTAGAATTGAATGTGCTTGTATTTTTTAGTTATATTAGAAGCACTAAAAAGTAATAGCGAAGTAGCTCTGATAAGGCCCTGAAACTAGCAAACTGGATCATGTACGGAGAATTTCTGCGTCCTTAACAATCTGGGCTTCCAACAGCTGCTGGGGCTAGGGAGATGGCTTAGTGGAATGAGCACTTCCCTGGCAAGTGCAGGTGCCTGAGTTCAATCCCCGGTTCTACCAAAAAAAAAAAAAAAAAAAAAAAAAAAGATGCTGCCTCCTGGGTAGTCTACTTTTACCAGGCATTGTACAAAAAATCTGCAGGCTGTTTCTGTTGTTCTTTGTTTGTTTGTTTTTCCTGGCAGGCCCCTGAGCTAAATGCAGTTCTTAGCCACTTCAGAAATAAAATAACCTGAGAGTCAGAAATTTTGAGTGGTTTAATCCAATCCCAGCACGGCCATAGAGCTGGTAGCTGGGAGTTACAAACCTGGCAGTGTTACTCTTCTCTCAGAGCTCTCAGCCACTGCTTACCACACTTCCCTGTGATGAGGGAAACTTATAAACTGCAAAGGAAAATACAGTGGGGCACATCACTGTAAAAGCCACTTTTGAAATTCTGGGTGCATTTTCAATTGTTCTCTGCAGCTATATACAGACAAAAATAACCGCTGAACTGTTTGTGAAGCCACAGAGCAGGCACAGGAATAAGCTTCCCTTCCAAGCTCCACCAGCGCGTCCCGAGGTGAGGTGACTACACTGCACTGCGGTGAGTCCAGGGCCAACAGCGTCTCCCTGGCTTGTGCAGAACCCAATGGGAAGGCCCAGGAGGAAAGGGTGTCCTCAGGGCCCTGCGCCTCCGAGGAGTGACTCCACAGGGACTTTCCAGTGACGGGAGTCCACTGTCAGTTTGATTACTTCTGTTGTAAACTACTGAGATGAACTGTGTTTACAGATATGGCCTCATCTCAGTAAAGAGAACACACATCTTACTGAAGTATCTTTTGTTATTTGCGCTTCGTGAAAGTCCTCCAACAGTATTTCTTAGAATACGTGCAAAGCAATGGATCTTAGAAGACCTTAACTGACCTGACAGGACATTGGTGTTTGCTCTCAATAACAGCCCAGTTGTACTTCTTTTCTAGCATTTCAATAAAAGGACACTAAAAATGACATTAGAGCCCCAAAACTCTTGAAAGCTGAGGCAGGAAGATTGCAAATTCAAGCACAGGCTGGGCAATTCAGTGACATAGTCAGCTGCTATCTCAGAATAAAACAATATGAAGAGCTGGAGAGTTCAATGAGAAAGTGTTAGGAAAACTTCCAATAACACACACACACACACACACACACACACACACACACGACATAAGAAACTCTGTGCACCTAAAATTGGCTGGAAAGGTTCAATGTGTTCTTTAACCAACAGAAATAGAACAAATCGGTGGGCATCTTATAGTAACTTAAATTTTCAGATAATTGTAAGAAGCTCCCCGTTAAACTACCCGAGATATTGTTTCTTGTCAAGAAAAATGATCTGAAGTGTGATCTGGACATGCACCAGAAGCTTCAGTCTTCAAGGACTTTTTAATTTTCTCCAGTTTGCAAGTTTGGAAACTGAACAGTTCAGCATATCTCTAATAAAAAACCATCTCCCGAGGCCCCTTTTCTATGCAGGAAAATCAAATTAACTTCAAACAGAAGAGGTTAGATGCACACATAAAGGAAGTACCAAACTGTAACATCATCTTGCTCCGTTCTCTAAGATCTCCTAATATCTACCCAGGAGAGAAACCCAAATACTAAGCAACCAAAATCTCAGTAAAAATAAAGCATGCCTTGCAACAGAGAATGGCACTATAAGAGTCACTCCACCACACCACAGTGATTCTCCTGATAGCACCATCACTCTAAGCTTTCACTTGCCAAGAAGGGCAGCCAACAGGGTGTTGGCCTCCATGCCTGGCCTGTGTGTGCCTCTCCCCTTGAGCACTGTGCTCATGTGAGTCGGGGCGGCGTGGTTGGCCGCTGCTTCCTGGTCGAGCTTAAGCCTGTCGGGTGCGGCTGGGGCCTCCCCAGGGGTCTCACTCGCATCCTGTGCCACGTGCTCATGGTGCCGCACGTGCTGCAGCAGGGCAGCCCCTCCACACTCCAGCTTGCATGATACCCCACCACGGGCACCTGAAGCGGTTGCCAGAGGCATGATCTGAAGGTTTAAGTCTCTAGTGTTCCGTACGCAATGATGTCTACGTCATCTTTGTGCTTTGTAAGGTACATTTTGGCGATGGTGTGGTTTTGGGTTTTTTGGGGGGTTGGTGGGTATCAGGAACCAGACTCAGGACCTTGTACTTGCAGATACTGTGACAATGAGCTGTATCCATGGCCCTTGTATGGTTGGGTTTTGAGAAATAGTGTTCCTCCTGGATCATTTTTAAGAGAAAGGCTCAGCAACTGAGCCTCATCTAAGTGTGACCCAGAATAAATGGAGTCTCCGTGCATAACCGATGATGCAGCCCTGAGCCCTAGCTCCCAGCCACAGCCCTGGTGCTCGCTCAGGTACCACATGGGCAAGGAGTGGGCCTGGGGCATAAGGGGAACCAGGCAGAGGCATGCCAGAGGCAGCAGCCCTGTGAGGTGTCTGCTTCCTCTGGCCCAGTCTCAAAATGACAAAAAGAGAGAGAGAAAGAAAGAAAGAAAGAAAGAGAGAGAGAGAGAGAGAGAGAGAGAGAGAGAGAGGAAGGAAGGAAGGAAGGAAGGAAGGAAGGAAGGAAGGAAGGAAGGAAGGAAACTATCAATGTATAAAATTGACAAATGGTAATTAGGCTTTCTTCTCTTGTCTTGACTTGAGATTATCCAGAATATCTTGGTAAGGCACATTCCACGAGGGCAAGACATGACTTCATATAGCCAGAAATTACACTGCATCAGGTAGGACCATTAATGGCTGACTTAGAGGGGTCTGACTCTAAGCTGCAGATGTGGGGCAAAGCCAATTCAGAGAGATAAAGTTCATCTCTAAGATATAAAGAAAAGGATTTGTTTATTAGAAACAGGTGCCTTGAGTGTGATTATATTAACTAAGATTATTATTTTGCATGTATGTATTTCAAAAAAGCTTTATTCTCTAAAGACATACAGACCCAGAGAAGTGCGTGCTATGGGGCTGACTATATACAAGTTTCCAGTGCAAAGTTTCCACCCCTGACGGATACCTGCAACCACAAGTGATAATAGGCATTGCATGCACTGTCTTATGTCCTGTGCAGATTGCCTGTCACTGTAGTTAATTTACACATGAAGCTCTGTAGAAGAGTAACAAAATTAAGCAACAGTAAGGTGAATAATTATAGTGATCTGTCATCATAAAAGTTATGCACAATAGCTTTCTTTCCTCTCTTAAAATATCATATTGCACTGTACTCACCCCTCAGCTTTCTGTGATGATGTGGTATTATATTTATAAGAAAGACTGTGTGGACTGGCCAGATAGCCCAGCAGATTAAAGTGTCTGTTTTGGCAGACACAGGGACCGGGGTTCAATCCCCAGCATGCCGTGCCAGCCCCACCCTCAGGCGCACTGAGACAGCCACTGGGACTGGGCATGGTGGTACAAGCCTGTAATCCCAGTGTCTTAGGCTGCAAACAAGAGGATCATTACGAGTCCAATCTGTATAGTGAGACCCTGCATATATATAATGTAATGTATACATTAAAAAAAGACTATGGTTTTCTTTCACATATCTTAATCTCCAGCATTGCTACTCTTGTGTTTTGGGGTCATTCTAAGGTAAAGTTAGAATTATGTGAACAGAAGTACTGCAGTACTAAGCTGATCTAATAACCAAAATTGTTACCAACTGACCACCAGGCAGGCAGCAAATGCAGATGAACACACTGGCCAAAAAGCTGGTCTGTGCCCTGCTGGGATTTCATGGGCAGCACAAGACATCACCACACCACTCAAAGAACTGCACCATTTATCCTATGAATTATTTACTTCTGGAATTTTTTTTGCAATGTATTTGCACTGTGGTTGACTATAAGCAATTGAAATCAAGGAAAACAAAATCTGATCTATTGCATTCTCAGGCACAGATTCTGTGGCATTCTGGGTTCCAAAACAAAAGCAGAGGTAACGTAACTTTACTTTTTAAACTTGCACTGCAGACCATCCCAGCGTTCCCAGCTGCCTTATGCCATCACATGTCTGCTCTTTCTTTCCATTACATTTCGCTGTATGTCGTACTTCCACAACACAGCTTGGAATTTAAGTTGCTGAAATAAGTCTTTTGCTTCTAAGTCCAGTGTCCTCTCCTTCGCTGATGCCCACCCCCACACACCACACTCTCTCTTCTTTCCGTCCACTTTACGTGAACAGAAGATAATACACACTCTAAGAAACACCCGGAAGACGCTTCCTGCCGTCCATATCTTTGCACCACCTTGGGCAGGGCATCAAGCGCTCTCTTCAAAGCACTGCCAATTCCTCCTCTTTGGAGGGACTGCCCGGCTGACCTTTCTCATTGTCTCCCGCTGCTTTCTCCAGGTCCCTGAGCTGCAGCCACCTCCACCGCGGATAGACGGCCTCCCACGAAAGCTTGCAGCACACCGCATCTCCACGCTGAGCTGGCAGTGCGGCCAACCGCTCTGCCTCTCATGGCTCGCACTCCCTGCTGGCAGTCATACGCCCCCCGCACACCTGGGCCCACCTCTTCTCTCTAGCAAGTGACAGCCTACTGTGCGCTGTTTTTGCATGCGCTACACCATGGGGACATTTCCTAACAACAGCCCCCATTGGCTTCAAGCACACTCTTGGTGAGATGCTTCTGAGAAAGAAATCAATGAATAAGTGGCTCCAGGTGATGGACAGCTCTGAGAGGAGTGCAGCCAGCCAGAGGCGCCGTCATAATGCGCTCATTTATCTGCTTGTTACCAGCACACAAGATCTGGACTCCAAAATAAAAAAACTGTGACTCTGTGGACACCAAGCAGGTCCCTTCTGCTATAATAGATAATTGTGCTGCGTACACACTAGCTGAAGTTTTATCTGGAAGGAAAAAATTAGTACAAGTGAAAACTTCTAAATAAACTTTTATGATTGATTTTGCTTTACCACTAATGCCCAGAGGCAAGCATATTTTAGTTCCTACAATTACATGATGAATGGGATTCTGTTGTTCCTTCTTCGAACTAAATGTTTATAGCTGAAGAATAGTATTAATCAGTTTTTCACTATGCGACCAAGACTAATATTATGTAAACACTTCTATAAGTGAGAATGTTCAGGTAATTTTATTCATTGGCATAACTGATAACTTGAAATTTAAATAAAATTCAGCTATAGAATAGTCATAGCAATAGGCCATCACTGGTAGGGATGGATATACAGACAGACCAACAGAGACAGACCGACAGACAGATGACATGTATATCAGTGCATACATGTAATACGCAATAGTATGTGATACTCTACAATACAGTGATCTGAGAGAAAAACTAAATATTTGTCACAGTTTAGTGATCTTTCTACTGGTGACCCTCAGTTTTTGAGAGGAGAAAGACTGACATATTTGTATTAAAAATAAGCTTATCTACAGTGTACGTGCAACACTATATTACCACTGTGGATATGCACCTATTGTGAAATCTTTTCTCAGTAATGACAGTGATATTTAAATGTAGGAAATTGACTTCTAAATTGAGCAACGAAAGCATTATTTGTTTCTAATTTTATAAAATCACCTCAAATGCTCAGATTTCATGTGACTTACCATGCAGGCTGGTGCAGAATATTACAAGAAGCGCCCCTGTCCTGCACACCCCCACAGTGGCCCCAGAGGCCCAGACCATCTTGCACGTTCTCGTCTCAGAGCACTTAGTCAAAACTAATCAAATTTCTTTTTCCTAAATCACCTCATTTCTTATTTTCATAGTAGGAGAACAATGCACAGAGTTGGGCCAGAACCACCTCCGGAAGACCTGCGCAGGGAAGGTTGGGCACGCAGCGGTTGATGGGACTGCCGGCGGGCTTGTTCCGAGGCACACTGGTTGGCACAGCACTCCCATACCTTTACAAACTTTTATTCTGAGTTAATTTTAGATCTCTGTGCAGATTATTAGAAATGCAGTGAGACCCAATGTACTCATTACTAACTTCAGTAGCATCTCCCAAAATTCAGGTATAAGCACCCTGCTAATTTGATCACAGTAGCTCAGTAGTATAATCTCAAGCGTGGGATTGTGATATCTCCTGGCCTTTGTTGTCCAGAATACTCTAGGTCCCTTCTGGTTCCAGGTGAATTTCAAGAGTGTTTTCTCCAGATATGTGAGGTGCACTAATAGCATTTTCATTAGGATTGCATTAAATCTGTATAATAATTTTGGGAAGGAAAGAAACTGTTCAAAGGGAAGGAACAACAGGAAGTAAGGAAAGGAGAAAAAGGAAGAGAAAAAGAAATACATGTGTATATACACAGGGCAGCTTGGCTAACAGCAATGCTGATTTCTGCTGGTCTATTAAATAAAGAAGTTAATGCTTAATTTTTTTCTCTCCTTTTAAGTTTTTTTATAAGTTCTGATCAGTTTTGCATGCTTATATATGGTAATATGAACAACTAACCTGAAGACAACACATGTGAAATATGACAACCCGGGGCTGGGGAGATGGCTCAGTGGAATAAGTGCTTCCCTGGCAAGCTCAAGGGCCTGAGTTCAATCCCCAGTTCCGCAAAAAAAAAAAAAAAAAAGAAAAGAAAAAAAAAGAAATATGACAACCCTTGTTGAATTGTGATCATTTTGTTTAGTCACATTCTGTAGGGTTATTTCTTTTCTATTCTCTTTTTAAAAAAATCAGGTGCAATATCACAACCAGGATATCAGCAAGCTATTTTAGTTATTTCGATTCTGTTGTATTTATTCATTTATATACATGTAGTTGAAGATGTGTTGTTTTGTTTTGTTTCGTTTGAGACAGGAGCTCACTGTGTAGTTCGGTCTGGCCTTGAACTCCCCAGGCTGTACTCAAACTCACAGAGATCCTCCTGCTTTAGCCTTCCAGGTACTGGGATTATACACATGCCCAGCTAGCCCTTGTGTATTCAGTTCTATATAATTTTATTAGATTTGTGTGTTCTTGTATCTATCATTACAGACACTATAAAATTTTGTTATAATTAACAGTAAATAAAATTAATAACCTATACTCAAGGCTTATTATTTATATGACAAATCTTGATGGGTAAGAGAAGATGGAAGTCACTTATATTTAGTAACTGAGTTATTGATAATCAGTGCATCCTGAGATGGGATTCACTTTATTTTGTTCTTCTTTCTCCTTCTGGGCTTATAATGAGTCCAAAGGAGACCTACGTTAGGCTCCTAAGGAGATCAAAATGTCACAAAGACCTGTGGTCTAATTTGGAGATGGGGTGGGACAAATGATTTGAGAGTTGTTTGTACAAATGCAACACAATATGTGAAATTTGTGCTACTTTCTCTCTCAACTTTTTCATATGAATTGGAAACTACAAGGAAAATATGACTGAGTCTGCAAATATAATCTCACCAGTGAGAAAAAAATTCGATGTTTAGGTACACTGTTGCCTGCGGCTTACATAAGAAAAGTAATAGTCACTAAAGCTGTCATGAGAAAGTTGCCTTTTCTGACAGTGACTTTAAAACACGCGATTTAAAGCATGATACTTGTTTTTTTCTTCAAGTTAGATACTTACTTTAAATTTCCCCTTACACTATTCTTTTCTCATGAAGTCTGAGAATAGGTCTTATTTTTCTTTATAGCTCTTACAGATTTTAGAATAGCTATTGCATATAATATTCAAAACTATTATGATTTATACCTAAATTTCCATAAGAAAACTCATACAGTTTAAAAGAAACCAGTTTCTAAACAGACCCAAAAAGTATAAATTCATAAATAAAATCCAAAGACTGCACAGCAAAGTTTTTATTTATTTATTTATTTTTATATGTTCTTTTTCTTTTTCTTTTCTTTCTTTTTTTTGTGGAACTGGGGATTGAACTCTGGGCCCTGAGCTTACTGGGCATGTGCTTATTCCACTGAGCCACCTCGCAGCCCATTAAGTTTTCATTTTACCTCTATGCGCTCAGGGCATCCGTTCTCCCTGGGCAAGCCACTTCCTTCTACACACACACGCTTGTCAGGAATCCTGCTTCACTCCCTTTAGACAGGGGCATTTAAACATGATCTTAAGTTAATTAAGATCATTAGGGGCATAATTTAATCAACACCTGAAATACACATATTTATCTTTGCTTATTACTTGATTGATAGGAATTATATGACTAATATTTTTTTCTGGAAGTTTTACCGAGCAGGGTGGCTTACAACAAAACCACTTCATCAGTTTCTCTAAAAGACCCCGGAGCAGACAGCTAAGGGCAGGCAAGACTGGGGCCAGAGGAAGGGGGTGGGGGGAACACGGGGTGCACAGACAAGACTGGGGCCCTCAGAGGGGGTCACAACCTCCGGCTCCCTGCTCTGGCTAGGCACCGCTCCCCACTCTGGCTAGGCACCGCTCCCCACTCTGGGCAGGGGGTTTGGGCAGGGGCTTTGGCCCAGCAGCCTCAGCAACTGCTCAACTACTTCTGTGTCTGGATTCATATTGATGCAAATTATGACAAGGATTAATTGTAAATGGATAGTCTCAAAAAGACTCAGATCACACAAGACTATCTTGAGAGTGCTATAAATAATCTTGAAAATATTGTAAGTACTTATTTTAGAGTAACTTTTCTTGTCTCTTTTTAAATTTTATTTTTATTAATGCGCGCTTATAGTACATGATGTTCGCACACTTCACGTAGCACTGGGACACAAGCACCATGGCCTCTTGCTGGTGATCCGCGACCCTGAAATTTCACCTTTGTCTTTAGCTGTGCTTTCCTTTCTGGCCTCGATCAGGTCTCCATATCTGCCTCATTGATGGCGCCTGGTGTGCTGTCTTGGGCCTGCCCCTAAGTGACAAAATGCTTGGGGATGCATTCAAGCCTTTGGTGCTCTTCTCCTTCCCCTTCTCTCGCTCCCACGTGGGAGCACCCTGTCCCCTGATTTCCGGCCACCTGCCTCCTATTTTCCTCTTCAAGCATCATGTAGGTTTCTCACAGGACAGAACAGGCAGTGGCTAAGCGTGTGTCCAATTTGTTTCACTTCACACTAGACCTCAAGGCCCACCTGTTTCCTATAGATGGCTCCAGTTTGCCTTAATGACAGAACAGAGTTCCACTGTAGGCACACAGCACAGGAAACAGGACCTTGTGAGGAAAAGATTCTATGCTGTGATTAATGAGAATTATAATTTTGGATTTGGGGTTCAACCCCCTCATATATAATTGATACAAATAAAAAAGAAATATATAAATGCCTGACTACATAGAAATTTCAAAATAGCAGGCTGTGCACCTATTTTGTTTGTTACAGCTCCTAAATCTCAAACACTGTCACATAGTAGGCATTCACATAAGAGATGCCTAGTGAATTGTAGTTAAAGGAAAATTGGTTGTCTATGAAAATATTTTTTCCTACATTTTCTTTTTTCAAGTTTTTAATTTCAAAATTAGAATATATTTTTCATTTTAACGTAGAGGTTTTCAGTACTGCCTATGCACACCAACAGTCTAATAATGATTCAAATAATAACACCCATATTCTTATTTGCATTTTTATGAACAGCTTTTCTCTTCAACAATTAAATACCAAATAAACTACAACCAACTCTGTCTCGACTTCTCACAGATACATAGGTGAAACAAATAAGTAAACTCATAGCCACTGAGAAAAATGAATGAGCTGAATTTAGTCACCAATATCAGAGGGAAACAATGTGCTGGTTTCTTAAACAAAAATGTTGTGTGAAATTCTCTAGAGACCATAGGAGCTAATATGGAAAAACTATTAAATTGCAGTTGAGATTTTAGAAAGATTGCAAGAGAAATGTCATGATTACAAGGAAAAGGGAATACAGCTTTATGCGGGTCTCCCAAGACTGGCAAAAACATTAAGACATTCAGCCACGAATGACGGATTCAAACTAGGTTATATTTCAGAGTAGCTAATTTATACAAGAGCATTTTTACTCTGAGGGCATGCCCGAGACTGCTTGCGACGTATGATAATGTGCAGAGCAGTAGAAACACTCAAGGCTGTAGTGGGAATTACACCTCCCCCTCCCCCCCAAAAAAATGAAGTTTCACTTCATTTGATCATCACCAAAAAGATATGAATTTTCTAATAAAAAATGGACATAAATTGTTATGAGATTATTCGATATCGTACAAGCCACCTGTTTACAACAACTTTATTTTGTGAATACTCAGAAAGATTTGTTTGATTTTCAGAGAGTTTTCGTCACTGCAGAGAAGAGCCAAAGAATTCCTTAAACTGAAGGTTTTATTTTTAAATACTGGTTTTATGATGGCTGACAAAAATCTGGCAAAATAGGTAATAAAATAATTACTTACTAGAGGAAAACAAAGACAGTAAAAATGAACAAGCAAAGAGAGGGGAAAACATTAACGAAGTCTAAAGGTCTTCTCAGTTCTTTATTAACTGTATTTTGGGATCTACCAAAACAAAGAAGTCAAAATGCCTTAAATATTAATAGTTGCTTCTATTTTTAAAATGCGTAAGTGCACATGCACAACAGCTGCACAGCTTCCTGCTTCCCACTGAGCCTGTGGGATTGCTCCGCGCACCAGTTCTCACGAGGGTCAGTACGACTGAGCCCAGGAATCTGATCCACACCTCTGCTGAGTTCACTCCAGCCACTCAGAATCGTGGTCAGTCCGTGGTTCTCTCGCTGAAGAATCCACCCCCTCATACTGTAGCACCCCGCCCTCTCTCCTCCACTGAGGCCCCCAGCTGTTCTTCCGTTCGGTGACTCCCCCTTCTCCCCATCCGCCGCCCTCACTGACCTGCTCTCCCTTCAGCGTTTGCGGGCACCCTGAGGCCAAGAAGGCTTCCTAAATGCTCCCGCCTAGGCGGCCCCTCACCTCCCAGGGTTTATCCCTAGGTGCCCGTCCTCGTCATACACTTAGTTTGCTGAGTTTAGAGAACAGGGGTGCTCATGATAGTGTAGCAGTGCCCTGCATGACATGGCATAGGGTCATATTCAACGAGTAGCTCAAGGTGGAGTAAGTAGCCATGGTTTATTGATAAAGAGCTGAACATGTTATACTCCAGATTCACGCTGCCTAGCAATTGCTTTTCCCTCAACCTAACTGCTTCGGCGTTCTTCATGCTTCGAGATCCAGAACAGATGGCACAGCGCTTACCAACCCTTCAGCTAGCAAGAACTTGGGCTTCTCTCTGGCACAGGCACTAAGGCAGCAATACAACACTGAAATAATAGTATCATGTGCGTCTCGCCTACTGGGTATAGCTTTAAATCCCTGACTTTTCCTCTTTATTTTGGCCTCAGATGATTACTGATTAACAGTAAACACTGAATCAAATCCATTTAACTGAAAATACTGCAATGTTCCTTTCCCCTTGTAAGGACACAGAGGAGGCTCTGAGCGGCGTATTGCAAGACTGTATCGCTCGCATGCTCCAATTTGAAGCTTTGGCCATAGGAGGCTTGTGAAGGGGAGTACGGAGTTAAATGCCCAGGTTGGCACCAAGATCACTTCCCTGTCAGTCTCCAAAGCTAACGATTTCAAAAAAATATTGCACCAAAGAAGTTGTTTTTGATCAAGGTAAACCAACAATGACTGTAAAATGCAGTGCTGGAGAGAGAAAAGCAATCCCTTGTTTGGTCTCTGCTCTGCACTTGTAGGTCAGGCAGGATCCAACAGCCTCCTGCTGGTGCCACGGTCTGCTCATCCCCTCAACTGCCCTCCCAGTACTGGTTTAGCAAAGGTCATCACTGTCGCTGTTGTTTCCTACCAACCAGCTATGGTTTGCTTTTTACGCTGAACAACTGCAAAATTATTTTAGCTCCCTTTCTGAAAAAGGAAAGAACAAATGGACAGCCACTGGCAGAGAAAGTGTGATGAGCTATTTCTATTTTGACATCAAATGACTCGAAAATGCGCAGGTGGCAGAACAAAGAATAACAAGTTTCCTTCTCTTATATAATGGTTCTCTATAGCTTAAGGTTGGGCAATTAAAACAATGGGCCGTCTGGGCTTGAAATAATGTGGTCACAATAAAAAGTGTCACTATAGGTGGGTGTGTGGTTTTAAGTACTGCAGTATAGCAGACATACACATATTAATGGTAATGTAAATATGAAAAGAGTGCCACACTTTAATTATATGTAGAAATAAAAAGGTCGGTGCTTCCGAGAAAGGTAGCCAATGAGGCCTTGCACATTCTGGAGCCTGACATACAGTAATGCACCGTCACTGTCATGGACACTGTGCTCCTTAGATGTTCAATGATGTGTTCAAACTTTTAAAGAAAGTTCCTACAAATAAATCTGCAATTCCTTGCTTGCTCCAAGAGTTTGAGCATGCTGATTTGAGAACTATTACAGTAATTAAGAACATAATTTCTAGCATCTGAGGTGGGTGCAAGTCCTCCGTGACACTCAGGAAACGAACAGCTTGGAGCAACTTAATTAAACTCTCTAAACCTTGCTTTCTTTAAGTGTCAGACTATGCCTGAAAAAGCAGAGCCTCAGGTGACGTAAGTCATGCACAAGATGACAGATGCTATATGACTACACTTACTGAGGTAGTTAAAGGAGCCCGATCCAGGCAAGCAGAAAACATGGTAATGCCTGCATGGGTGGCTGGGAGGGGACCGTGTGGTTCTGGTGTTTAATGGGGACAACATTTTCAGTTTGGCAAGACAAAATTCTGGAAATCTCTTGCCGAGCATTTTGAACAGCATGATCAAATTTGTATTGTTAAAAGTGGTGAGGTAGCAGGTGTACAGCAGGTTGCTCATCAGTTAAAAACATCTGCCCAACAGGAGTGTAATAAAGTTGTTTATAATGAACATAAAAGTACTTCACCCAGGACATAGTGTAGCTGGTCTTCTTTATAAATGGGACCTATTGAAAATCTAATAATAAAAATTATCAAAAATAGCAAGCACATAGAAATTTCTACTGACTCAGTGAACAATTTTCTTTTCACATTCACTGGCTTGGCTGGTTATTGGTGAAGAGAATCATTATTCTCATTTAGATGATTCGCACAAGTGGCCAACTTGTGTGACCGCAGTGACCTTGTTCTGCTGCAGCTCTAAGTGGTAATGTGGAGAAGTCTGTCCTCCCAAGAGGGGCGTGGAGCTCTCTCTGAAGTGCTCATTTAAGGTTCTGGTAGGCAGCAAAGCCTCCTACACACCTAGCGAGCGTGGAGCCCCTCAGCCTTCCTGATGCAGAACATGGGCTGTGACACTGACCGGGGCCAGAGGCCAAGGGCCTGCGCACGCTGCTTCCCTTCTCTGCCTTCCTGGGACAATTTCTCCTTCATTCACACTGGATGTGCTCATAGAAGGCTCCTACCCACTGCTGTCTCTAGCAGATGCTCCTCCTCAGGGCGGACTCAGTGCCCTTCCCTCACCCTCTCCAGGCTTTGCTCATCCGGGCAACTAAGTTCTCTGTGACAAAAAATCACCACAGTTACCCTCTTTGGCCCCAGGGGCACCTATTTTATATTTTTCCTCCGATCACATAATATCCAAAGATAAATGACATAAAGAGATAAATTCCACATACTATGTAGGGATAAATTACACCTACTATGTGGAAATAAATTATATAAAAGATAGAAATAAGACGTATAGATAGATACATAGATAGATAGATAGATAGATAGATAGATAGATAGATAGATAGATAGATATTGCTGGAAATGAAATCCAGGACCTGGAGTATGGCATAGCAAGCTGCAATCACAGTCTAATAAATGAATCAATTGCAATCAGGCCTGCCAGCAGGCATACTGAACTAGCCACAGAGACCAGGCATGGTGGTACATGCCTGTAATTTCAGCTCTGGGAAGGCTGAAAACAGGAGGATCACTACAAGCCAAGCTGCCTAGTGAGACCCTGTACAAAAATACAAAATATGTATTATGTTTTTGTGTAATGTCGGATTCCTTTCGGTACAGGATAAGCTCCATAAAAGTAGAATTTGTTCCTGTTATCCACTATTGTTTCCTAACAACCTCCATGCACACTATGGGTTTATTTTAATGAAAGACTGTATTAGCTGAAGCCTTATTTAATGCAAAATAAAAACTAAAAAACAACTCAATAATAACCTAAAAGTGTTCTTTTCACAAAGGCAATATTGAAGAAACATTAACTGGTGGCCCCTTAAGCTTTTATTGAGTTATTTTGCATTAAATGCAAGTGATTTTCCACTTCAGTGAAAGCGAGAGTTCATATATCCATTTCTCTGTTATTTTCTTAATTGGAGTTGGAAGGCACAGAAGCTAATGTTCCAACAGTTGTTGAAAACAACTTGAGAAGTCAGAGACACAGAAACATATTTAATAAAATATAATGCATTCATTCACACGAACACCAATCACCTGCTATAGTAATTGTCCTTGTAAAACTACTCCTAACATTCTCAGTTTATGCCAGAAATCAAGTATGTAATTATAGATATCATTATTACATTTGTTCCAGAGGCCAATACATGGCTTCTGTCCTGCATTACCACCCAAAGGAAGTGCTCTGGAAGAATCTATGACAGAGAGACAGAAGACTGGCGTTACAGTGCTAACTCTGTTCCTACACAGCTCCCTGACCTTGGGCAAAAGCAGTCTCCTGAGCCTGGCCCTACTGGCTGTGCCCCTTGGAAGCCACCTCCCTTCCCTGGGCCTCAGTTATCCCACTGACAAGATGACTGTAGCATCCCCACTTCATCTATTTCACACAGTAACTAACTGGCCAGAATGTTCCAGATGGAATTGGGCAGTTCCAACACTGTATTTAATTTTATATGTTTAAATGTGCAGTGAGATTGAAAAATGTAAGAAGCATATCGTAATTGGGATTTCATAGATAATATTACTTATGATGAGATTAATTTTGAAACTGAAGTAAGTTTGAATGCATAATATTAGGCAAGTGACCGTGTAGGGAATACATTCACATAACACAGTTCTGACAGTGGCATGTAGACAGCTGAGATTTGGGGAAGGAGCAGTGAAAATGAACTGTGATGACATACGGATGGTGTTTCCAAAATCAATAGGACAACCAATGTCTTTATTAGCACTTGGGTCAATGTAAAGGCAAGAGTACTAAAATAGATGCAGGCCCAAATTTAATGCTGCTCTGCGGACCCCAGAGCCGGCTCCAGGACAGTTGAAGTTTCAGGGGTGGTATCAGAATTCCATTGCTTGAGTTTTCTTTTCATGTATCTGGCACAGGGTCTCACCACGCAGCACAGACTTATGGTGATCCTCCTGATTTCAGCCTCCCCAGTGCTAGGATTACAGGCATGTGCCACCATGCCTGGACTCGGTGGCCAGCTCAGTATGCCTGGGGCAGGGCTGGCACTGCATGTGGTGCTGGGGATCAAACCCTGATCCCTGCTCTTGCCAAAGCAGGCGCTTAGTCCATTGAGCTATCTCACTGGAGCACATCACTGGATTTTCAAAAAAAAGAGCCAGCTCCTCCCAGTAAGTAAGCTCTATTCACACAACCCTCACATCTCACTACAGTAATGTTGTAGAAAACAGAGGTGATCTTATTGATCACCCTCCAAAAATAATAATAACTTGGGATTTGGCTTTTGACAGTAAGAACTCCAAGATCTTCACCTCATGAAGTTGTGTGCTTTAAGGGGAGGTGCTAGTGGTGCTCAGCGAAGGGGAGAAGCTCTGGCAGGCTCGAGAGCACCCCACCTAGTGCACTTTCCTCCCCCACATTTGACAGGTGCTCCACAGCCGAAGTGTGCCGCTGTTCATCTCTTCTGCTCGGTACTTGCTTACTGAGTTTCATGAGTTCATCTAGTTGTCTATTTTCTTTGAGTCTTGTTTTTCTGAGATTAATTAGAAATCATATCAGTTGTGGAAACAGACTGGGCTCTCACGGCAGTTTGTCTGGCACAAGCCTCACGGGATAGACTGCAAGCACTGTGTGAAGCCGGCTGCCACTTGGTTCTACAGGAGGCCATAACCACAGTCCCTGGCTTCTGAAACCTTCTGCGCATTTGGGCATATGAATGAAAGCTGTGCCTATGAAGCAACTGCTATGTGACAGTCAATGTCTAAAGTAATAACTATGCAAGTATAAAGTAAGATCAAGGAAGAAACTTCATAAACTTTACTGTCCCTTGCAAATGTAGGTTGTTAGAAGGCGCCTTCAGTTCTTACACTGTGTTTAATCACTAACTCGCACTTCTGCATCAGCCATTACATTCTGACTCAGAAATGTGTCTTTAAATTTGAGGGCCCTGTTATTTCTTAGGTCTTTATATGTTCTAGAGAGCAGCTCTCTGTCTGATTGCTTATTAGTTAGGATTTTTTCAAAATTTGTGGGTTGTCTTTTCACTCTGTTGACAATTTCTTTTGACATGCAGAAGCTCCTTAAGAAGAGTTGATCCCAGTTGTTGATTCTTTCAAGTGCTTCCCGTGCGAATATATGTTTGTTCATGAACTCTTTATCTACCCCTCTGTCTTCAAGAGTTCCTCCTACTTTCTCTCCCATGAGATTGAGTGTTTCTGTTTTAATGTTTAGATCTTTAATCCATTTCGACTTTAACTTAGTGCATGGTGATAGAGCTGGGTCAAGTTTTAGTTTTTGGAATGTAGAAAGCCATGTTTTCCAGCACCATTTGTTAAAGAGGCTATCCTTATTCCAGTAAGTATGACTGGCCCCTTTGTCGAAGATCAGATGGCTGAGTATGTTCATAGATGCTTCTGCACCTTTTAATCTATATGTATTTACTACTTTAGAGCAGAACTGGATGTTGCATATGAAACATGCTTCTCTGACACACTGTCCAACGTAGCTAGCTCAGCAAGGCCTTGGCTTTGTGTAATAATTCTGATGAAGTGTTTTCTCTGGTGCTGCTACACCAATGAAACAATCCAAAGTGCCCTGCTAGTGTCTTCAGCCTTTTCCACAATCCCAGCACTTGTACACACGCATTCAGTGGAGACATGAGGGATTATGAGGTGATTCCCCTGACAACGAGCATTAGTGCTCTATCAGACCTCTCTATTACTACCATATGTCTGCTGAAATCATCATACTGATGCGATGGGGCCTTTATAGGGTATGGAGCCTCAAGGACTCATAAGAAGCCCTCAGGAGTGGGGTTTTGTTTTATAAAGGAGACTTCAGAGAGCTCCTTTTGCGCTGCTGCCATGTGAGAACACAGGGAAGGAAGGCAGCCAGCCAGCCATGAACTGCCTTCCAAGTTGTTGCATGCATACTCATCCAAGGTCTTATCTTCCAGAGTCTCAATCACAGATACACCAGACCCCAAAAGGGTCAGAAGAAGGTGCTATGCAATCCACCTTGTCTGTGGTAGTTCCTTTATAGCAATCCAAGAGGACTAAAACACCCATATACCTCAAACACTCAAACTCCCTATCCTGAACCATGAAGTTCTGCTCCAAGCACAGGCTCCTCAGCTGGAGCCTCTATTGCCCTGTAAGCAGTTCTAACCAATAACCAGCAGGGCCAACAAATGCTGGAAAATCAGGGCTTGCGGCGTGCTTCCCGTTCAGCCAGTGGCCCAGCGGGAAGGTTTGGCAGATGGAGCCAGGCCCTGAGGTGAGGTCCTGATAATTGCTTAGCAGTTTATTCTCAGCACTGAGTTTGAGTTCTGCTGTACAGTAAGCACATAATCTATATATGATCAACGGAGAAAGGAACAAATAGATGTATTAGAGTTGAAAAGACTGTTGTGACAGTCTGGAATGGCTCCACCTTTCCTAAGTAGGAGAGTCAGGGAATCCTCAATCTAGGATCATATATATCTGATGTAGAAACTTAAACAAATGACAGACAGTAATCTGCAGAAAGAAAAACTAGAACAAGCAACAACAGCTACAGGAGATGTAGGTCCAGAAAGTTCTGGGCTATCAGATTTCAACTTGCAAACCGCCTTGGTTTCTTTTCTCTTTGCCGGCCCACCAAGTCTCATTCCGGTTTGATGTCCATTACTGGGATTCTCTCCTGCACTCAATGCCTCTTCTGAAGGCAACAATGACAGAGAGGGCTCTGTGCCCTGCTGGGAAGGAGGCCCTCCGTTCCAGAGAACACATCTTTCTTATCCCTCGGTGAATGGTGCCAAAGCCCCGCAGGGACATACACCCTAGTCTGCATGCTAAACACAAGTCAGGCGCTCTGCAGCAAGAACTGGGGCTTGGCTTCCTTCCCTTGGCTATGAAGCTCTATTCCCACAAAATTACTACATGTCTGGGGCTTTTAAAACCCTTTGTGCGGATCTCAAACAGCTATTGTGCTCGATCCAAATTTCGACCTTGGTTAAGCAAGCCGCAAATCCTTGCCAGCCCTGCCCCTGGCAGAGGCACACCAAGGACGCGGGGAGGAGGAACAGAGGCAAATCTGCCGTGCGGCCTAGCCTCCCGCAGTGCCCTTCACGGTGCTGAGCTGCCCCCAACACTGAGCCGGGTCCTCCCCGTAAACTGAGCTGGCTCCTCACATGGCTCTTATTAACTCAGAGAGGAAGAAGTGAGTTCAAGAAAACGAGAAAGCTGTCCGCAGCATTACAGAGCAGATGTGCATAAGAGCCAGCTTAAGTTGTGGCGTTTGACCTGCACAGATGGACGAAGGACACCAGATACGGAGGAACTGGACCCCAGACTGACACTGGCCCGCGGTCTGTGCGCCCAGAGAAGGAGGAAGCGGAGGCCGGTTGGCTTCACGCCCTCCCGTAGGAAGCACGTGCCCTGTGCGAAGTGTGAGCAGGGACAGAAGTGCTAAGAGCAGAGCGGGGAAGTTCCCCAGGCTTGCAGGGCCAGCGGTCAGGCGAGGCCCGGGAAGTGGCGCTCACTCTCACCTCAAGCAGCCCAGCACAGGAAGGCTGCCGGGGCCCCTCAGGCTCTCTCCGGACACGGGGCAGACAGGGCCGGATGTGTGGACACAGGCCGGCCACTGATCAGAAACTGTATAATGACTGGGAGTGAGCTGGACTTTTGATGCTTTTTTCCTCTTTCTGAGGAGAAGCCTAGTTTGGGAAAGAAGCTCACTGGGCAAAACGGAGGTGTTGTTTGACTGCACGTGAGAGAGGAGTTTGGAGAAAAAACATGGGATGGAATTGTCTCCAAGTAGAGAGAACAAAGTGTAGCCACAGCGCCAGCAGCAGGAGTCAGTTACGGGGGCGGGACGGCAGCACGTGTGTGGGAGAGCGAAGGGAAAGATGCTCAAGCAGACCACCAGGACCAGCCCCAGGGAGCCCTGCTGAAAGGCCCGGGCGCAGGCGGAGCAGGCACGCTTTCCTGCCCCTACATTTGCCACCTGCGCTCTGTCACTGCAAAGCGAAATTTTTCATGATGACATCATGCAGTCTGTCTGAATAAAGTTATTGATCTTTCTTTTCACATTCTGTAGTTTCTCGTGAAATGTGCGTGTAGGTAACATTAGGTGGATGATGGCAGCAGCAGCATGAGGAAGGCTCCACTTCACGGGAGAACACAAAATACGTCCTGAGCCTATTATTAAAATTTCCATCTGTCCAGCTCTTCCTCGGGACACCAGCACTGACCCAGGCATTAGAAATGAATGCAGGAGACTGTGCCAGACAGCCCCAGCAGAAAACTAGTATGATGTATTTAGAGCATCAGACTGAGTTATGCATTTTTGTAAAATTTTATTTTTAAAGGCCTGTTTTTATTTCTTTGGTACAGGGTCTCACTATGCAGCTCAGACACATAGTGATCCTCCTGCCTCAGCCTCCCTAGACCTGGAGTTCTACAAGTGCATGACCATGCCTGGTTTCAGGGCCAGCAGGACATGCAGTACCAGGAATCGATCTGGGTCCTTGTACTTGCCAAGCGGGCACTTCAACCACTGAGCCATCTCTCCACTCCCTGTGTTTTGGTTTTTAAATGTCAAGCTTTGTTCACTATGAAAATTTAGTAAGTTATTCAACATTTTATTTGATACTATTAACTTTAAAATCATCAAATAAAATGTGGATGAAGAAAAGATTTCCTTCACAAATCCAACAGACCCAAATGCAGTATCACAGTCTGATGTGGAGCTGGCCCCTGTGATTAATGGCCTAGCAGAACAGACTATACATGAAATGGTTCACTGCTGCATCACAAAGGAGCAGGGAAAAACATTTCCTCTGCATTATTGAGTATAATCAATACATTTTAGCCATGTTTTAGAAATCAAACAATTATAAATGGCACAGATAGTTGTTCTTGTGTCCAACATATCTATGCTTTCACAAACATATCATTGGATAAATATTAGTATATACTGGAAAGAATCCATCTATATTCCTTTCAAAATTACCAATATGAAACAGAACAGCTTCCTATGTAACAACTAAAGACGTCTGCTGACAAGACACATTTCACGTACAGATACCCACTTGCATTTCTTTAGTTTTGCAGGCCAGGCCTGATATCAAGATGGAACAGGACATGCAGCTGTATCGACATAACCTGAATGTAATTCACGTAACCACAAACTTCTTTGTCTAAAAATCGAAAACATCAGACTGTCTGCAATCTTCCACACCTGTAGGCACCCATGATCCAGTGTGGATGGCGCCATTTGTTCTAACCATTAAGCACAGCATAAGGCCTCCTGATAACGTTATTAGACAGCAATGTGCTACAGTAGATGACATTCCATAAGCCATACAGCAAAACGGCACAGCAACGTGGCCTGTGGCCTAGTCACTCAAAGAAACTAGTTAGGCTTAGGCTCAGGCCCTTGGTTTCATTCACCTTGGCATAATCCTTAACCCTCACAGAGGTGATGCTAGTGACCCCTTTGTTCCCTCTCCTTTCCAACCTTGTCCAGTCTCACTTCCCTTCCCATCCACCCTTCTACACACCAAGGGGCTTTCCCACAGCTATAGGCCATTCTGACCTACTCTTCTACATCCAGAGCCCTCTCTGGGCACTGAGAAGGACTGACCTCAAAAAAGGGCCCACCTGCTCTGGTGAGTCCACTTTACTGTCAGTCTGCACATCTAAATTGGAAATTCTGCTGTGAAGGCGAATCGCTGAGTGGGTGTTTTAGTGGTGGCTACTTGGTCTAAAGGAAAGGTTTGGGAAACAATGCCAAGCCCCAGTGCACTAAGCAAAACCCACCAAGGAGGAGCTCTCTCTCGTGAGTTGATCTGCAGAACACACGCTGTGAGCTTCAGAAGAAGGAAGGAGTTTGAACATTATTACTTTTCTTTGCTATAGTTTATTTTTTTGAGGGGGACGTAACACTTTGGAGTTACACAATTATTCTCTGAAATACCCTCTCCTTTCCTTATCTGTTTCTTAACTGTTCTCCTCCAGCTTTCTGCAGCACAGAGAAGGATCACAATGCCAATGCTATTAAATAAATAAACAAACCCTAGAAAATTAGAACAAACTACATGCCATCAAAGCTCTTATTTTTACAACACTTTAAATTCCTCTCTCCTAAAGGCTCCCTAAAAATATTTAGAGATTTCTAGTGATTTCCTTTACAAAGCACTCAGTTTTCAGAATCACGGCTACATTAGTCAAGCTTTTCACACGTGATTTTATTTCACAGTTACATTTTGGAGCTAGAAATTTCTCTGCATCACTGGTTGCATTCCATCTCTCCTTGTCTTAGTTACCTTTCTCTCATTGCTGGGACAAAATACCTCACTAAAGGTTTATTTAGTGAGGTTTCAGCCCACGCTTGGCTGGCTCCAAGGCAGAGGCACACGGCAGAGGGCAGCCGTTCATGGCGGAGGCAGAGGAAGGAGCGGCAGCCGCGGCAGCCGGCAAGCCTCTCTCCTTTCCTTGTAGTGTATTCAGGCTGCCTGTCCCAGGGTGGGTGCAGCACTCACATCGGATCTTGATTTAATCAAACTCTCAAAGCCTGCCCCAAAGACTACATGAGGCTTTGTGAGGACAGCTAGGCACAAAGCATAACACTCCTACCTGCTACCAACTCTGGAAACATGTGCTTCTTCTCTCTTTCTACAATCCCCTCTTTGCTTAACCTCATGCTGTCTGAGTTCTGGGGACATTTCCTGTTTCAGCTATGCACTATGTCTTCTCAAACCCATCTCCTTTCTCAGACCTCCCTTTCCTCACCTGCGTGACTAATGTCATTCACAAGATCTACATTATTAAAAATTACAAATTTGGTAGCATCTTCCATGTGTTTGTTGATATGCATAATTTCAAAGTGTCAAAATAAAATTCTGTTATCGTGCTCTTATTACACAAAAAAATTCACATTCCAAGGGGGTGTCAATTTGCCCAACACTGCTGACTTCAAGACTAAGATATAAATTCATCTAACTGCAGACCTCTCTCTCCTCCCATCCCGCCATAGTGGCACTGTGCGGATTGCAGCGGTCACATCACATTCATTGTAGGGAAGGGCTCAGTCAGGAGGAAACTACTACAAGCTCTGTCTCTAACAGGACAGATGGTGAACTTTGCCAGTTGTCCCTAGGACTGGGGTCCCATCTGTCCATGTGGCTTGGCAGCCTTCAGGGGTCCCACCTGATCAGATAGTACAGATTGTCCCAGTCTGCCTCAAAAATGCAACGTGTCAGACTGCTCCTCAGTAGTTGTTGGTTTGCTTTAAATGGAGGCCTTGCAAGATTTCCTGGGACATGCTTCCTAAGAGAGCAGGTAGAGTGCTGTTTAGTGCTCAGTGAAGATTTGCTGAACAAATAAGTGAACAGCAGCCTGGAGAAATGAGTCTTCTCTGCCTTTCCTAGAAGCATCTGGCGTTCCCGAGTGTCCATGCTCCTCCTTATGAATTTGTGAATGAGCATGAGAGGCCACAGCAAAGTTCATCGTGGCCAGCCTGGCCTAATCTGCTCCTCGCCCACCAGTTGTTGTTCTTGGACGAGGGAAACAGGCTTTATAATCACACACAAACAGTTGAATCATTATTCACTCTGCTGAGAAGATGCTCTTTGGAAAGTTTCCTTGAGACTTCTCCATAAGAATTTAATTATGTTGTAAAAATAATCAGAGGAATAACCATTCTTCACATATTTATTGCAAAGATTACATGGCATTTTGTGAAGTTATATGTGTCTAATTGCTAACTTTTATTTCCCATAAAATATATTATCTCATTTAGGCACAACAAGTATGCTCCGAAGTAGACACTTTATGTCTTCACCTTATAGAAACAAAGCCACAAGGACCAAGAAAGTGGCTCATTTTCCCAAGGTCACACAGGTGTGAATTCCAGACAGTACTGCTTCACAGGCTGTGACGCGGGCCTCCAGTCCACGTTTGCTCAGAAGGTACGATAGTAAATGAAACCTTTGAGAAAATGATAAGACACGCGGCTCCAAATAAAATGAATGTTCATTGCTTACTGAAATAAAGAACCAATATGCTTAGCAGCTCAAATCTAATCTCTAGTCCAATGCTAAGCTATTCCAAAGGAAAGTTCTTATCTTTAGTGATACTAATAGCAATATAGTTAATAAACACCCTGAATTCAAGAATAAGATGTAATAAAAACATGGGGATCTGTTTTCAAAGACATGCTAGGTGTTCCACCAAAAAGGAGTTTTAAGAGAAAAAGAAATGAGAAACACAAATAATTAAAAAAAAAAAAAAAGAATGAGTCAACATCCCAGAGACCAAGCAATAATTTCTTCTTCAGAGGAGGAAATGTGTGATTGAGAAATTTGCCCTGCTAACCGAGGTTGAAGCAGTTAAAACCGATGAAAAGGAAATCATCAGAAATGTTTGTACGTTTTCTACAAGAAGCTAGAAGGCACATTATAGCCCCAATTATGGAGAGGAAGGCAACACTCTTTAAACAGGATGGTAAAGGGTAAATCATTACATTGCCAGTTGGAGGGGTAGATTTCAATAACTTCAATGAATAGAAACAAGACTGAAAGAAACTAGCAGGACATATCAGAAAAAGGAGATACAAACCAAATGGAGGAAATCAACTTTATTACTTATAGGAGACATCAATACTGTAAACTATCTAGGCAGAGCTTTGTATGAAATGCAGAGCAAAAATAGTACTGTAGGAGAGATGCATGTGACCCTAAATGTCACAGCGACTCTTCAGTGGCAGGATGTCACTGAGACACTCCATGCAGAAGACAACATGAAGCTTCTTTTTCCTGAAAGAGTACAAATACACATGATGGGATTACTTTAGGGTCCCACAATTTAATTAGAATTGCATTATTTTAGTGATAAACAGTATAATCTGCAGAATTTGGCTATAGTGAAAAACTAAAAAATTAGAGAAAATTTTCTGTAAAATGATAAGATTAACTTTTTGTGCCAAGGAATAGTAATAGATATGAAAAGTATATTTTGTGGACTGTGAAATGTCCCAACTTTACTTGGAAGAAATGTTTTTAGTGAAATGAGCAAAGCATGACCCTCCTCCAGTACCACTTAGGACCTGAGTGACAATGACAGACAAGGCAGCCAAGATAAATTCAAAAGATGCTTATAGAATCATGTGATAGTTGAAGTTCTAAGAATAAGATGGGGAAAATGATGTAAACCATTTGATCATTTAGACAATGGGCAAAGAAAAAATTGTTTTTCATGTTCTAAATTTATTTGTGAATTAAAGACAATGGGAAAAACTATTGTGTGATACTGAGGATGCTTCAACCAACACAGTATTATTCTGTAAAATTCAAGGTCTCATTGAGTGCATCAAGTATACCAGAGTGGATGTTACAGGTAGCTAACTTAGGGAAATATTAACAGGCAAGCAGACAGGGACAGGCCCTCAAGGCAGTCATGAGAGCACAGCAAAACGTCTGGAGAAGCCAAGGTCTGGAGACTGAATCGCAAAGGCCGGACTTGCATACTTTTGTAAGGGATGAAGGGAAACTTGCGGTGATGCAGTGACTGGTACCACCCCAATCATGAAGTCCAGATTTAATCAGACACCCAGGTGGGTGGTCAGGACCCGGGGGCAATCCCCTCCCCAAAGGATTTTAGAAGTTGCAGGTAAGCGAAGGCTGATGATGTCAGCCGTGTACCCTTGCCGCATGTCCGGTTTCCCTACTGGATCAACATTTGGTGGATCAATGTAATTGTAATCTTGTTGGTGGGCCATAGTTTCATACGGAGATTAGGGCATGCAAAACTGGCTGGAGAAGCAATGCAACCTGGCCACTGCGAGATCCTGGAATACAGGCACAGAACCTCTCCCAGCACCCTGAACGTGGACTTTCAGAAGAACCTGAGCAGGTTTGCTGTAGGATGGCCTGGACTGACACCAGCCTGAGGGGTTTGTCCCCACACTGTCTCGCAGGACCTACGTGCAGAAGTTCTCATGGGTTTCCTCAAGATTTGGACACTACAAAAGGATACAGGCGCCAGGCAAAGCTTGCTACCAAGACTGTCATGGTGTCCTTTACTGTTGGCTTTTATCTCCTCTCATTCTGTCAGGTTCACTCTGTGGAGCACATTTCATGACCTTGACTCCTTCACCTCTCACTTTTAAAATGTGCATTTGTCACCATTAGTGGGTTCAACTCATCCAGTTCTTTGTCCAAGATGAGAAGAATCAGGACCCTAATTCCAGAGGCAGATGCCAGCAATGTAAAACTTGGTAACGTCTGATTGAGAAGCCATTTTTCAAAGCAAGTTACCCAGGAACAGTTAGACCCACGTGGTGTCCCTCATGATTTTGTATCTACTTCTTGATTTTTCTCTATAAAACACTTTTGGAAAAATAACCCAGAGCAATGCATTTAGAGCCTCGCTTGACACTAAGGAGCTGTTTCTATTCCCCCAAAACCTTTCTTACTCTTAACCTCCTTATCTTTTGGAATCCATCTTTCCATTCCAGGGGACACTGATATCAAAACACATTTGACATCCAGCAGGTCGGGAGTTACATGTCACCTATATCATAATGACAAACACCTTTGCAGAGCAGAAAGTCAATGCAAGGCAGCCCCTTCTTTATGCTACCACTTGCTGGGTTTCCTCACCTGTGTTATCACAGGGCTTATTTTCCTAATCCATTAGGATATATGATTATATTTTCTTTTAGTGTTAACATTTTAGGATTAAAGAATGACATGACACCTAAAATAAATTATGGGTAAATAGAATCAGTGTAGCAAAGATTCTGGATGCTAAGACATTCATCAGAGTGAAATCAGTCTCTAGCAACATCGCAACATAGAAACAAGGGTTTTCAAAGTGTACCCCTTAACCTGCAAGCAGGCGCAGGGGCTAGGGTTCAATCCCTGGGCCTGCCATGACAGCTCCACCCCTAGGTGTGCTGAGATGGCACCTGAGACTGGGCATGGTGGCACACGCCTATAATCCCAGTTCCAGGGAGGCTGTAAACAGGAGAATTACTACAAGTCCAATCTAGTAGTGAGGCCCTGAAAACCCTGTAGATCCTTTCCTAAAATACAAAAAAAAAAAAAAAAAAAAAAAAGAATATACCCCTTAAATCTGCCTTCATAGACATGATGAGGACTTTCATATGAATGTAGACAGATGTTTCTCAGAATGCTACTTCTAACAACAGAAATTCTGATGAATTTTGTCAAGTGTAGAAAGTCAAACAAAAGATAAGTTATTTCAATTAAGTCTCACAAACCATAATTTTGATTTCTGTAATATAACTGTGAAAAAGTCAAGTGTCCAAAGAATGTTGATGCTTACCAAGTACTTGAGGAATAAGAAAGAAATGAAAGAATTAGAGGCATGTAGGTGAGACACATTAACATACAGTGCACAGGATCTGGGCTCAAGGAAGCCAGTGAAAGCAATATGAGAATTGTGATTAAAGATCCATCTGCAGAAGATCTTTTGCTTGACATATATCCACAATGGCCAGGCATGCATGCCTCCCTGAGGCATTAATGGAAATTTGAGATTACACTGTAACAGGTACCACCCAGTCCATTAAATCCAGGTATGTATCAGACACCTGGGTGACAGAAAACCTGGACCATTCCTTCTACAACCAGCTCCTGTTTTATGAGTTACAGATAGCCCAGGTAAATAATGCCAGCCATGTAATCTTGCTATGCACCCCAATTCCCTATTGGATCAATATTGTATATGCAGCTGTACTTGCATTCCTATAGGCTAATCATAGTTTGAACCACACCACATAAATTACTCCTGAGAGAGGGCCTCGATGGCACTCACAGGATGGGTCCTGTCTCTCAAAAGCTGTTCCTCTTCCCCAGTAAACATTTTCTACTCTTAACCCCATTTGCTCTTTGGAATCCATTCTTTTCCTGTATTTAGGGTCTACAGGGTCAACAGGGTATCACTACTTAGTTCAGACTTATAGTGATTTTCCTGTTCAGTGTCCCAGCACTAAAGAAGAGAGCTCCCGGGCTGACAAATGGAGACGAGAGTGGACATGCTCCCCTATGACCTTCAGCCAAAGCTTGTCATCCTGGGAAATGCCACAACATTTCAGTTAAATTATGTCCCCATTATTGTTTTGTCTTTACCTCCACCCTCAGCACACACAACTAAACCACAGCCTCTCAGAGGCTGCCACTAAGTGAAACCACAGCTCAAAGATT